>MQRK01242514.1:31728-42905 GCA_001938485.1 Girardia tigrina | reverse complement strand
GGTGTCGCCAGGAATTCGGTTGACTCTGTGCCTGGGTTCAAGTTCGATGACTTTAATGAGGAGGTCGGCTGCTCATATAATAAAGTTTTTGGCATTGCTGTTTTTTTACTGAGTGTCACTAGTGTCAAACCTGGTACAGTTGAGAGAACACAACGTTCTTTCAGATTTCCATTTGGTCAGACATTTCAGTCAAATTGCATCGATGACATTTCAGATTGTTTTGAGTTTTAACAAATTATTAGCAGATAAATCGAGAGGTTGCAGCTTTTTAGTTAACCCGTAAGGTGTTGCTGTTAGTTTCAAATACCTTTCTACCATGTGTTTTATATCAGAAGAGATTTAAAAAATCACTTGCCCATGGTAATACTTTTTTAAAAATTTCCTCTTGTCATAGTTTTTCGTTTGAATATTACCATTGGTTGATATTGGTATATATCAGCAGTACTACGTAAAATTACAGTAAAATTGCCTTTTTCTGATCCATTTGTTGTTAATATGATGTCGTTTTTTCCACTGACATAAACTGTTCTCGTGTCAGGCATGTAAAAACTAACTGGTTCCTCAAACATATTTCTAAAATGATCTAGGTCAATATTTTCTTTGAGGTTTGAGATAAAGTAAATGTCTCAAAATGAAGTCATTTTTTCTTACCAATCAGGGGTTAATGGCTGACCGACAGATGTAACTGTACGTTCGGAAAGTAGATTTCTTTTCATAAAACGATAGCACCTGTTGATTCTACCTCTAAAGTCATAATAATATAAACTAATATAAACTGTAAATATAAACTGTTGAAACTTTTCTTTTTTTTACTTGTGGTTATAACCCTTTATTCTCATTTTGACTCAATCATTAATTTTAATGGAAGACTTCCTTTACGGACACGTTTTCTTCGTCTTATGTCAGTTAATACATTATTTTTTTCTTAAATCTCTGACAATACTTTCATTTATTACATATTCACGACAAGCACTTCTATTAAAATTTTCTTCATCATGTTTAACTACTTTTAATTTGAATTCAGCTGTATATGACTAACGTTTATGTGGTATTTAAAATCTTTCATTAAAGAAACAAAACAACATTATTTTTATGGCATTTTGGTTTATTTTTATTTAAATTAATAAATTATTAATTTAATTCAAAATCACGTTTCAAATCAATTATTAAACAAACAAAAAATATTTTAAGTTTGGGTTATACGTGAATAATTTTAATATTTTAAGAAAATAAATGAAATTTATAAAGTGTGAGTTATATACAAGAAATTAGGGTATATTTGTTAAAATATCCTTTCACAAGTCATTCGGTCGCAGTTTTTGTTTCTTATAAAGGCAAAGAAAGATAGAAATATAATTCTACAGTTACATTAACCATAATGGGGCCGAAACTATTTCCTTTAGAAAAAATGAATTTTTGATATTAATTCTGGTTTATTATATCTAAATAACTTGTTCTACATTAAAAATTTTTTTTGTTTCATACGGTCTTTTTGTAATAGGGTGTCCTTTATTGCACCTAATGCCGCCTGTTGCTGAGTCGTCAAATTGATGTTAAAAAATATTTGAGCAGTGTTCTTTTAAAAGGACGGGGGCCCCATTGGGGTTAAGTGTCTCACCTGCAAGCCAGTATTTTTTCTATCAGATTCTCTTAATATAAGTTTTAGAATCATTTGCTAAAGAGTTATTAAAGATGGTTTTGTTTTCTTTCAATAAAGTTTTAAACTGTAGTTCTATCAAGAACTACAGTTAATATTAAATTAAAATTCAAACGGACATAACCTTTAACAACCCTCTAAAAACAAAGGAAAATTGATTAGTACCAACTAAAATATTTATTCTTCATATATCTTTTGTGATATTTCATATCAAATATTTTCTTCATTCTTCAATTATCAAACCCTTTGATTTCTAAGTCATACATTTCGCTTAGAGATTTATTAAGTAAAGATTCATCATTTTCTTCCTCAATCTTTTTATTCCTTTATATTCGTTATATTTTTATTCAATCTCAGTCTGTCAATGACAATATTCAATTCAATAGTTATAGATACTATAAAAATTTGAGTATTTTAAATTTATAAATAAAATATATTTATAAAATTTATAAATATTTTAGTTTATTTCATTTTACATTGCAAAAGTATTCATTATTCAAAAAAGAAATTAAATTAAGCAAAATAAGAGATAACTTTCTCCGAAAAATTTAAATTTATATGATTTGCATATCCATTGTGAGTACACAAAGAAAATTTGTTTGCCACAGATGCAACAATGTCCACCAAAAACAAAATTTTCCCTGTAGAATATATTAATTTATTAAATTTTACGACTGTTCTAGTAATTTTAGTGTAATGAGTTTTTGTAATTCGAAAAAGTAAAATACATTTTTGTGTTGAATAGACGCACCTTGAATTAATTTGATATAGTTAGAACATGATTCTGGCATGGGTTTCAAGGTTGAAGAATGGACTAAATGCAAAGAGTTATAAACAATATTTATAAAATTATTTATTTATTTTAAAATAGTCCTATTACACAATTATTATCGGTTTATGTTCATTTTTTATTAATAATGACTTAATTGTGTATCTTTTTTTGATATTTGTTGTCTAAACTATTGAACATGCTTTTAAATCCAAACAGTATGAAGTATAGATTTTAATTTCCACTCTCACAGAAAGGTAGTCCTGATATATTTATAAATTTCAGTGAAAAAATGCATGATGACACTCTTATATCAATCTTTATAATCCATTTTATTTTTGATAATTTTGTTCCGAAATGACATTACTCACCTAAGGAGAGGGGTTTTTGAAAAATGTGACGTCGCATCAAAATAATTTATATGCTACAATTCCCCACCCAGTTTTTTGTCAGCTCAGTTGCACTTAACAATAAAAACACTTTATATTTTAGAAAATAAAAAATTATAATAATCAGAAGATGAAAAAAATCGTGTTTTCCTTATTTATTCCATGAAAGAGCATTTTGCTTCGCCAGGAGAGAATGGAGGATCATATATTTTATGAATTAATTGTTAAAAATATTCTAGTTATGGAGATACTACCAAGACTTTTAATTCAATGGAATAAAAAAATGTGTATTGTATTCTCAATTTTACAGAGTTTGACTGTTCTCAGTTTTATGTAATTTTGCTATAGTTATAATTCTTTTATTTGATAATCACAAGATAATTTGATTATAAATAGTTTTAAACTTTTTTTTTATTTTTCACAAAACTTTTTTAGGGTTGAGTTCAGACCGCTGTTACGTTATATTTGAAGGGTCTGACTTTTTGAAAAGATTTTTGACAAAAAGGAGGGAGTTCGAGTTCGGCTAAAATTTCGTGAAATCATTTAGAGACTCCCTATGATTATTAATTCGCGCGTCTTGAACTGAGAGAACGTATTGTTTTCTGAAATTTAAACAGTTTTATTTGCCAAAAAGATATAGAATTCGTTTTACAATACAAGAAACATGAAACTTAAAAATTAAAATTGACTTATCGATTTTGACAAGTCTTATAATACTCATAGGACTTTTTGTTAAAATTTTGATTGACTAAACTAGAGATGTATTCAGATTAATAAATTTAATTAACTGCTTAATTATTTTTATAAACTTGAAAATAAGTCTCTACAATAATAATTTATTACATTTACCACATGTTTCATTTTAAATAGATCTTGAATAAAATAAATGATTATAGTTGGAATATTTTTTCTTTGCTCACTATTTTGACAAATAAATAATTAAAAAAGTAAATTTAAAATAAATTAATCAAAAATCCTTTAAATAAAATCTCAATAACAGATCACGCTACAGTAATAATCTGATTATACATAAAAAGATAAAAATGTAAAGAAAATAGAATAAAACTATTATAAAAGAAACACAAAAACTTATTTAAAAAACGAAATTGAATTTTCAACAAATAAATAATGTTTTCAGAAATTATATTTTTAATAAAAATGTTTAACAATAAATATAAGTAAAAAAACTATTGTGAAATTTGAAATTTCTAAATAGGTTTCATAATATATAAATAAATATTTCCAAGTCAAAATTAAAAAAAGATGAAAGCATAAAGGTACCAAACACTGATATAATTTTTACCAAATTTCCGAATCAGAATTATTTAGTAAAGATAAAGACTGTAAACATCTACAATATTCATTTAAAAATATTTTTATTGAAAATTAATTTATTTTTTCAAAATATTTGAACTAATTTTCTAAGTAATATGTCAAATAAATTTTTTATATAAAAATTCTTTTTTTTTCTTTTTTTTTCTTTTTTGAAAATTTTTTTAGCAATTAACAAATTAAAGCAAATTTATAAATTTATTATTAATTTTCCAGTTATTTATTTTTTAGAGCGGTTGTTCAGTTAATTTATATTTTAATTTTCTAAATCAATTATTTTCAGTTTTTAATCATTTCTTAGGTAAACATTTGGCTTGCTTGTAGATTTAATAGATTTTCTAAATGTCTGATAATGAATTTCATCTAAAATTATACTTACGGTTTTTTTAAATCTATGATTATTATTAAATGTTGTTTTAATTATTTATTGGTTATTATTTTTAAAATTTACAAAAACAAACAAAAACTAATTATTTAAAAGAACTAATTAATTTCATTAATTAAAAATTCTAATTAGTTATGAAAAATAAAAAATCTTAACAAAGTATTTCTATAAAGAATTATATTTTATTAAAAATATTAAGACAGAAAAAAGTCAATATTTTCCAACTGTACCTTTTTTCTTGAACGAAATTTAGTATAAAATCGATTAGTTTTAAAAGATTTATTAATTATATATTCAAAATTACTTAAGTTTAAAGTTTGATTTTTTGCAATATATTTTGGTGAATTTTCCACCATCTTCAGGCATTGTGATGAAGAGAATAATTGAATGAAAATGGACGAAAAATTAAATATCATTGTTTAACTGAAGTGGAACTACGGCGTAATTTAAAGTGCAATTGTCAGTGAAATTCAAGATATTTATCTTACGTTGGTCTTAATTATTTCTCAATTACAATCTATCGCGGCTATTGTCATGATTAAATTGCGAGACGTAGTCAGCCGCTATGAAGGAACCAACGATTTTGCAGAATGGGTCGCCAAATTTGAATTGGTGGCCCCTCTCTAGAAGTTGGAGAACTTCGAAGCGGTGATGCCAGTTCTTGTCCGGGGGAGCTTTCGTCGTGTATGATTGACTGGCAGAGAGCGCGAAACGAGAGTACTCAGAGCTGAAACGCGCATTGGAAAAAGCATTCTGCCTTGATCGAGTAGCGGCGTTTAGTGAACTATGCCGCAGGAGGTTAGCGGACAACGAGTCGGTAGATGTATTCGTAGCGCAGGTGAAAAGGTAAGTGCGTGTCATTGATGCTAATGCTTGTAAAGAGTGGGTCAAAAGCGCAGTCATAGTGGGGTTGCCAATGGCAGTGCAGCAGCAGATAAAGGCGGCTTGTTCGCTGGATGATCGGTCGTTAGCTGATATAATAGTAATGACACGGTCGATAATTAAATCGGAGCCATGCATGGTGGGGCGCGATCAGATACGGGGCATCGGTTTGATGCGGGAAAACGAGTGCAAAATGACGGTTAACCGGCCTACAGGACAAGAGTTATGGACCTCCAAACCGATAGAAGGTGTTTAAAGTCTGATAAACCGGGGTATATATCCAGTTTTTATAGAGCAGAGCGCTATAAGTGTTTTATTTGTAACGATGGAAGTCATATGGTGGATTGGTGTCCAAATAAAGGAGGGAATCAACCAAAAAACGAGTAATGGAAAGACATGTATGCACAGCTGTCTTTCCATGGCGTTATGCGCAATTTGCCCGGTTTTAATGTTGGGTTGCATGGTAGAATGGTGCGGATGTGTGTGGATTCATGTAGTACTAGGTCAATTGTTGCCCGAAGACAAGTGAGGTTTTCTGTGTTAAGGAGAGCTGATGGGAATATTATGATGTTGAATGGGAAGAGTCTCCAAGGTGTGGAAATGTGTGATGTGAGTGTAAATGTTAGAGGGAAAGAGATAATATTGAGTTGCGTGGTTGTAGAAGAGTTGCGGGGGTGTGAGTTGTTGATCAGTTTGGACGGTATAAACATGTTACAAGGAGTTTATGTTGCGGCAGAGGGTGATGTGACGTTTGGATTTGAACAGAAGGCAGCAAGAGTCGTAATTGTGTGTAATTTTGGTGTTGACGTACAGAGTGATGATAGGAAAGAACGACGAGATTGTTATGCCCCGAGAATGTGATAAAAACGTTTGGAAAGCAGCAGTAGAACCAAGGATTCTAGATAAAGATTTTGATGCATGGTTCGATGTTAAAAAAGTGGGTTGACAAGTGCCGATTGATTGAACTAAATGGACGGATTGTTTTAAAATATAACGTATCCCTGTATTCAGTTAAACAACAGATTCAAGGGGATTTTAATGAGGAAGTTGAGAAATGGATTAAAGAACGTTGGCTGCAAGAGTGTATTTCGCACAAAGGAGCGATATGTCCATTGATGGCTGTTGTTCAGTCGAGTAAAAGTATGGTTAGACCAGTGTTAGATTTTAGAGAATTAAATGAATTTGTATCGACTCACTCTGCAGAAAGCGACATTTGTGATGAAAAGCTTAGGAGGTGGCGGCGGATGGGATCGAATCTGTGCATCATTGGTTTAAAGACGGCATACATGCAACAGCACGTATCGCGAGAATTGTGGAAGTTTCAGGTTTTTCGTTACAAAGTATGTGTGTATATGTTAACTAGCTTTGGGTTTGGGCTAAATGTGGCGCCAAAAATCATGGTGCAAGTAATCAAGTTTGTGTTATCAAGAAACCCCGTTGTGGAAAGTGCTACAGATTCATATGTAGGTGATATTATTGTAGATTTGAATAACTTTAGTAGTCAAGAAGTGTTAAGGGTGCTTGGAGATTTTGGATTGCAAGCTAACCCGGCTGAGCCATTGTGTGGAGGTCGGGTTCTGGGATTGCGAGTTTTCAAAGAAAAAGGAGTGATAATATACAAACGGGATAATACCATGCAGGAATTGAACGACGAAATGACAAAGAGGCAAGTGTTCTCATGGTGTGGGTAGGCGATTGGACATTTTCCTGTTGCCGGTTGGTTGAGACCAGCATGTAATATAGTGAAGCGAATGGTGGACAGATTGAAGTGGGTCGAACCATACAAGATAAGACTAGTGCTGGAATGTTGATGGACATTAAAAAACGGTTAGATGTGTGTTTAGAAGTTGATCATGTCGTAGTCCAAGATAACTTCTGGTTGCGGAAAAAAGATGATGTGTGCCACATTAATTTAGCAGAATTAGAAGCAGTGGTAAAAGGAGTAAATATGGCACTGGCATGAAATGTTACTGAGGTGGAAATCTTGTGCTATTTGGCGACGGTTTGCGCATGAATCCCGTCAATTACGATTGGGGAAAAGCGGGCACATGTACATGGATTGTCGGAGATGTTAGTCAGAAGGTGGTTGTTCTTATTAGACAAATTATTGAGTGAATATGGAACAGCAATTGTGAGCTTCCAATGGTTGGTGTGAGAGAACTGAATTTATTGTGTTTAGTGTATTTTTAATTAATTTTTAAGAATTTTGAAAATAAATCATTTTATCCAATTTTTAAAATTATTTTTCAGTGTCTAATTATGTGTCAGTTGAATACATGGTGCGTATTAATCTGGTGATGGGATTTTCATCTACAAAAGAGTTGTCTTATTTTTAAACCTAATAAATTTTATTTTTCGATATATATATATATATATATATATATATATATATATATATACATAAACATATCTGTATTCAAGCTTTATTGTGTGAAAATTTTTTATATAAAGTGTAAGTATTTGACAACTTTAAGACTACTGATAGCGTAATGGACGATAAAGAAGGGAAGCAAACGAAGAAAATGTTAAAAAAGTTGAGAAATTAATCAAGCAAAGCCTTTCAACATCGATTAGAATGGCTAGCAAGCAACTTGGCATCAGCAAATCATCGGTACAAAGAATTATCAAGAAAGAATTTTCGTTATTTCTTACAAGATTCAAACCAATCAACCCATAAATCAACTTTCTGGTGAAAGATGTTTAGAATTTGCAAATCAAATGTTGACAATGGCAGAAAATAACGATATTGATTTCGGAAAGATTTTATTTTTAGATGAAGCGCACTTTCAAATGGAAGGATACGTTAATAAACAAAATTGTAGAATTTGGGGATCAGAAAATCCACATTATTCCATTATTAAACCCTTGCATCCGAAAAGATTAACTGTCTGGTGTAGTATATCTTCAAAAATGATTATATGACCGGTTATTTTTTCTGAAAATATTAAATCAACGGTTTATTTAAACATTCTTCAAGAACAAGTGGTGACATATTTGTATGGTTTGGGGAAAATAAGCGACTTTTATTTAATTCAAGATGGTGCTAGACCGCATAGAACCTGCGAAGTATTCGATTATCTTTCAGTGTTCCACAATGTTCCACAAGATCAAAAGACTAGAGAATGAACTAGAAGAAATTTTATTGTTTGTAGTGCGAAACAAATTCGACAACGAAGTTATTTCATGTGCCTTGAGTGTAATTTGGTATTATGCGTACCAAATTATTTCCGAATTTACCACATTAAGCTTTATTTTGATGTAAATGAGTGATAAAAACCAATTCTAATCAGTAAAATATAATAATACTGCAATATTCATTGAAAACTCTTGATTGTAACTCCAAAAAACTCATTTTTGTAACTCTTATGTAATAAATGTTTCTGTCTTTTTAAAAATTTTTTCATGCTGAATAACTTTTTTACGTCTAAAACTTCAATAAAATTAACTTATCTCTAAAAAAAGGTTAATTTTACTTGTGAAAGTGAAAGTACAGTATGATTCATAAGTCTGTTCACCCTCTTATTTTTTGAGAAAAAGATCAAATTTTTAACAAAGCATTTGTTACGTAATGGGTAATGCTCATTTGTCGGGTAATGCTCGTAGGAAAATTTTTTTTTGTAAATTCTTTGTTTTTCTCGATTTTGTTTAATTTTTTTTGAGTAATTTGTAGAGTTCAAAAGGGGTTCGGTCGCCGAGATTTGTATCGTTAATGCAGTCGTTTGAAGTATCTCTATTATTGACTGTGTATTTTGAACAGATTGCCGATTGAAGGGTTTGTAGAGGTTCTTTTGAGTCTTAATTCTGAAATTTCCTCTGAAATTTGTTTGATAATTTTGGTGGGTAGTTTCCCTATGATTGCGCTGCATATTTGATATTCGTTGAATATATTATCTAAATGAGCTAAGCTGATTGCCGTATTAAACCATGTAATGGGGGTGTTATTGTCGTCATTAAAATAGTCTGGTATATGTATAGTTTTATTGGTTCTTTGTGTGTAGGTGTTTTCATATGTTGAACTGTTTTTTGTGTTATCGTAAATGTTTGATTTATTCTGTGATTGTGATGAGTCTTGATTATTTGTTTTTAAACGACTTTGTTTTTGGTTTGTTGTATTTGTTTTTTTGTATTTTCTTGATCTGAGCATTGTTATTGTGTAAGTTGTGTTGTGTTGTCTGTGAGTGTGTGTTATTGTATTGTTGCGTTATGCAATTGTAGCTTGAAGTGTTTGTTGTATTTGTGATTGTGTATAAATGTATGAGTGATTGTGAGGTGTGTTTCTTTTTGTTCTGACACCACTGTAGAAATACTGACTTCAATTCCAGACCGGGTCAATACAAGAGGTAATTGAAAGCATTATTTCTACAATGAGCTCTGTATCCACGTGGCTGATCTTTCACTTCTACTGTTTTTAAATACTTCGCCCATATTTTTTGCCATCCACGTTTTGAAATATTTCTATTATATCTTGTAAATAGTTCGAACTTTATTTGATTTCATGTACTTCCTGCATTTTTAAGCGCAACAATCATTCCACGCTCAAATTCACTAAATAATCTTGACATTTAATTTATCTAAAATTTAGAAAAATAAGTCATTAATGAAAATTTCAATATTTAACATATAAATTCAAATGTGTAGCATAAAAAAACTATATATAAACAAATATTCAAAATAAATATGACATCAAATTTTTAGTTAGAAAATAAGTAATCAAAATATGAGGGAGTGAAAAGACTTATGAATCATACTGTAATAAAAAATATCGTTTTTGGATGTCTTGATTGAAAGGAAGCAGAATAGATTCATGACAGAGGGTCTACAGAAAACCAACAGACACTGGTCTTTACAGCACTCTGAATAGTTTTTGTGACCCAAAATATAATAGAAATATGATTAAGGGTCTAGTGCATAGAGTTTGGAGTTTAAGTTCTTTTGAAATTTTTGATAAAGAAATTGATATTCTCCATAATAAACTTAGTAATAATGGTTATAATAAGAAATATTTAAATAACATCATTAAAAATACTGTGGAGTCAATTTATTTATAATCAAAAGACAAAATTAATAAAATATTTGAATGCAACTGATGAAGAGATTAATTCAAAAAATTTATTTAAAAATTCCGTATTCCGAAGGTGCAAGGGATTTTAAACGAATTTTAGAAAAACAGGCCCCAGTAGGTGTTACAATTAAAATACTGTTTCTAACTAATAAAATTTCCAATTACTTTTCAAATAAATCTAAAACACAATTGAGTATGAAAGCAAAAAAGTTTACCAATATAAATGTCCCAAGTGTGGATCCTTGTACATTAGAAAGACAAATTATCACCTCCGTACTAGAATTGCAGAACACACCCAATCAAGTAAAAAAGTTCAATTTTGGACCACATAGTAAAATGTCCTGGAAAACAGAGGAGGGTATTTGATAATGATTTTCGGGGTTTGATTAGTAACTTTGATCACAATTATGAAAGGACAATTACTGAAGCACTCTTGATTAAGTTTTGTAAACCTAGTTTAAATGTGCAAAGGGATTCGTCCAATCATATTAGAGTATTTTGACGTAACACACTGTGACGTAATGATTATCTTTCTATATAAACAATAACTTTCTAATTAAATACAGAACTGAAGATGCCACAAAAGTGGCGAATCATTTTTTTCTAATAAAAATTTTAAATTAAAATGGTGTTAATTGAGTTTAATTACTAAATTATCATTTGATTTAATCATCAATGTATATATATATATATATATATAT
>MQRK01242514.1:6721-18520 GCA_001938485.1 Girardia tigrina | reverse complement strand
AGCTTCTGCCATGTCTACCAGCAAAAATAAAATTATGTAATTATAACACACAAAAAGATATGGTGTCTATATTACGTGTTCTCAAATAGCTGCCGCACCCTGTATATATATATATATTCAATAACATTACTCTGTTTATTAACACTGTCTAAATATATAAAAATAATTATATAGCTTTTTATTAATTTGTTTTAATGTATCACTTGTAGTAAATAAACACAAGGCGGGAGTTTAAATTTTGAATTGTAGATTCTTCAAATTTAGAACAGGGCGGGACTTTGAATTGATAAATTCTCTAAATATAGTCGATTTTCAGTACAAAATCATGTCAGTATGTTTTACACTTTCCTGGCTAGCCTAGGCTAGTCCTGGCTATCTTAAGATAGGCTAGAGTACTCGACTGTATTCTTTCTCAATGGAAAATGTTGAATAATATGCTGTAAGGAGCCTAGGTTAGCCCTTGATCAATCCAGTTTACCTACCATATCACCAATATTAGTATACAATCTATTGAAGTCATAAATGATATATATGGATATGAGCGATATGTAGTCTGTTATGTAATAGAAAGATATACAATTGCACAATTATTCAACCTTTTCGTTGACTGTGATGCTTTATGTTATGTATATCAATATATGACTGGAGGTAATTATACTATAAGACATGTATTACATATGTCTCTATCATTGAAAAAATACATATATGACATGATTTTACATGAAAATCATGTATTTGTCTATGTTTTTAAGTAATTTATGTAAATTTATATATATATATATATATATATATATATATGTATATATATAATATTGAGTCTTGTGAACGCAAGTTTAGTATTTCGAAAATATAATTTGATTAAAAAATTTTTTATATAATTATTGGACATGTTTCGATGTTTACATACATCATCATCAGCAATTTTCGGATGTTTAATATATGAATATTGAATTGTTTGAATAATATAATTTTAACAGATATATTTACTTTAAAAGGTAACGAATAAATTAACTATTATTATTTATCAAAGTATTATTGGGTAATAATTGCAAAAAGAATATTTTAATTAAAAATTTTAAGTATTGAAATAACCTTACTTTGCCCATTCAGAATGTTAATTGATGGGTTGTAGTGTCTTATTAGTAGAGATTCACAAAACTGTCGTTCGTAATGTGAATCAAAACCCTTTTGTAGAACAGAAAACTCATCTTTTGATATGGCTGAGGTTCTATCCTTACAACATAACCAATGATCAAGAACTTTACTCGATCGACTCATTTGCGAGTGCTCGCTAATCAGGGTTTTGAAATGACGATTTGTCTCTCCGATGTACGAGTTTTGACACCCGTGACAATTAAATTTATATACCAGATTAGCTTGCAAATCACAAACTGTTTTCGATTTGTTTGAGAGGAAACTTTGAACTTTGGATGTGACAGAGACTACTTTAGCACTACTTATTGTTCTACAAATACTCTTCTTAAGTGCTCTAAATCCTTTAGAAAATGGAATTTTAATGATTTGTTTGTATTCTTCAGTATTTTCTTCTTTTAATTGTTTTTTTAACTCGTGCATCTGTACATAATTTGTCTAATGTTACCCTAATGTTGTGTTCTATTTGCTTATTTGTATACATATTGTCCCTCAAACGCCTTCTAAGAATATTTAAACCCTGATTTGCAATTTCAAAACTGGACGAAAAATTCCAAACTCTGTGAACAAGCCCTTTTATCATACCCTCTCTGTATTTTTTCTCGCAAAAACTAAAGTAAAGACCTGTATCTGTTGCCTTTCTGAATAATTCAGTTTTATAGCCTTCATTCATCCTAGTGACAAGAATTTCCAGAAAGGAAAGTTTATTATCTACTGTGGTAAATTTAATATTCGGATGAAGACCATTCATGAACTCCTGGACGAGATCCTGACAAAACTCTTAATTGATCAGGATGAGGTGGCGGGGGTATTTCATCCTCAATATTATTTCCTCGTACTCACAATCGAAATCGTCCAAGGGTGCAAAGAGATCTAAGTCATCTCCTTCTTATACGTCAAATTGCTCTCTAGCTGAATGGAAAGACGTCACGGAAGATGTGTCAGATAAATTTTTTGACATTCGCCAAAAGTTGGCCTCAAGCCATTCGCCAGCTGTGAAAGACGGTGGTCCGTGCGTTTGAGGGGGTGAATTCTCAAATTTTTGAGCCGCGCTCGTGGGAGATATGTTATATGCCCACTGTTCTTCCACTTTTTTTGATAAATCCGCAATAAAGCCTGGGTATCTTCCCATGCTGAGTGAATGAACTGTTGAATAGGTAGACGCAAGACCTCCTGAGCCAGTGTCCGAAGACTATGGAATTTATCGTTTTTCTTTTTCCTAATACCAAAATCGTCGAATACTTTAGCCGCAGCGGTGTCTCATATACACAACAAGGTGTGTATGGGTATATCCATACCTCTGATTTCCATTTAGAGATCATGGCCAATAAGGACGTTTCCGTAAAGATTCAATGAAGTTCCGCAATGACTTCATATTCATCCGCTCATCCGATAAGATCCTTATCTTTAAATCCGGGACAACCCATGACCCAATCCGTGATACGGGTGTGTGACCTGACATGAGTATTTATCAAAACTCTGCCATTATAATCCAGGAAGGTAATGATCATGGAAATGATCATCGCTATCCTTTACAAACTCGGCATCTAAAAATCTAAGGCGGGCCTTATTTCCTTCAAAGATAAAATTTTTCTTACAAAGGACTGTCTCTGAGCCACAAGTCTTTCGCTAACTTGAAAATCTGAATTAATTTGCAGATGAGAAAGTTGGAAGAAATGGTTCGGGACATCATCCTACAAACAGGAAGTCAACAGCGAAGACGGCAACCTTATCTGGTGAAGAAAGGTATATATCATAATTCTTCTCGGCTACCTCATCAGTCCAATTTTCTGAGATCAATCGCAATTGATTGCTTTTTTGGGATGGTTATGACAATAACCTTATCACTAACAATAGGAGATGCCGATCCTGCGTGGATGCATAGGATCACTAACTTGTAAGCCTATTGAAGGTAGTGGGTAAGTTGTGGCGATAAACACCCATAATATCAGCCACTGTCCATCGACGAGTTTCGGTAGTCTTGATTACTACCATCTTTTTATTTAGGTCATAATATTAACCTATACTGGTAATAATTTGCGGATGGATATTCGGCAATAAACAATTCTTTTAATATCATGATATTAATCGGAGATTGCACATCCCTATAGAAGGTATTTTCATAGCGTATTGGTCTAACCGGTAGACCAAATAATTTTGTGGTCTGGGTCGATATGGGCTTATCTGGTGACCAACTTGATGGTAAAGGTATCTCAACGGTGTGTTGGGTTACTTCTGACAAATCCGTATCAGCCTTTCCTTATTCTCAAGTCTCTCTAACTGGGGAATTTCTCTATTAATACGTGCATCTCTAACGACGGCAGGTATCTTCTCGCACTGACGATCAATAATCTGTTTCCGATTTTTGAATTGATTGTACGATAAATTTTGGTAGCCATGAGATGGCTCATTATTTGAAAATGTCAAATTAAGATCGGAATATTTCTGATTCATTTTTTGTAAGAAATTCTGCGCGGACTGTGAGACTGGATGCATCTGAATTATATCAAAATTTAAATTACTGTGCAAATCTACACGAAATAGAAAGGAAAAGAAAAAGATAAACAAATTTATATCGAAATATACAATTTCAAGGCTCGTACAGTCAAAAATGATTTTTATACCTGTGTCTGTTCCACTTACACTCCTGGCAGGTATTTCCCCAAGGAGGCACGATATAAGTTTAAAGCCAAATGTTTCTTTTGATATTTGTGGTATATTTGTCTCATTCCGACTATTGTAAGGAGTTGAAATAAAACTAAGCTTACGCCTAATAATATGAACGATATCATATTCATATGAGCAGATATCATGTTCACCGAAATCATTATATAACCTTAGTTTTGCTAATGATCTATGTACCTTTTTTGTTTGTTGTGTGACTGCTATAATTTATAAGCTTGTATGATATTGTATGTCTTTTTATCTGCATATTTTCAATATTGATTATGGTTTGCTTTGTAGAACTTGTATCTTGTATATGTGGTTCAAATATCATTGATCATCGTATTTTATTAATCGTGGTTCTTGGAACTGTGAACTATAATGTATGTTAATTTTCCATAGACTGGCATCTATTATTTTAGTATAAAAACGATTTGAGCTTATTCGGGAAATGTTCCATCCCAACTGTAAGGTTGTTACTAAATCTGTTTCTTGATAAATAAAGATATTAATAATTGTATAATTTTGTTTTTTGTCTATCGGTAAATAATTCATCCTACCGTGTGTATATGTTATACATATTTTGACAATAATTCGAAATCGATAGGATTTTTTTCCTATTTTGGCTGTAATATTAGGAGGGGTTATCAAAATCACCATATAATTCTTTTTCAAAATTATATTAATTACAGGAGGAATAGTTGTAACTTGTAATTTCTGAAATATCATTTTAAATCCTACAGAATATGTACTATCATATGTGAGAAGTAACATTAAAGCAGGTCCTTGAGGCGACCTAAAATATCTCGTTTCCCATATCTCTGTTCGATTTGTCTGATCAAATTGTTTCTGTATATTCATTGAAATATTATGTTGCAGTAAATTCCTAATACGAGTATATACTTCCAATCTTAATCGTAGTTCATCAGTTATCTTAAATTCTATACTTTTTATTCCATTATTTATTTTATATTAATTCTGTGTATATATTTTAAAAGAAAAATAACTAATTTGAAGTGTATTTTTTATCTTCACTGTTCCATCCAAAATTCTTATATGCATTGTACTTCCATTGAAACCAAGTTCTTTCGTCTCGACTACTTTAACTAAATATAGTACTAAAAGGACAATAATTATATGCGTGATCACCTTACATAAAGAAATGTTACTCTCAGAACGTGAAATTGTATTATTTAATATTTTATTTCTATTTCTATAACGTACAGTTGTACTATCTTTATATAATTTTTCATTTCTAAATTTTATCCTTATTCTTTAAGTATATTTGATGATCCTGATTTTGAAGTTCAAACAGTACTGCTGCTCGTTTCACTTCTATAGAAGTATTATTGTTATTTTGTATGACTTTCAGTGCATTCGTTGTTATTTTTGATTCACTTTGTTCGCCGTAATCAAACGCTGTTTTCCCCGAGAAATCTCGTAAGGTTAAATCAGAATAGATTATAAGTGGTTGTATTATATTTTCGAAAGAAGCCTGAAGTCGTATTGCATCTATTAACGCTGTTAAACCATTTTCCTCTTGAGAGTCTAATAATCCTGGATATCTGTGTATCTTATCTCGAAGCATTCTTTCTACCTTGTGAAACTTCCGTCTACACAAAGCGACTTGAATCGGGGTTTGTTTTAATGAATTCTTTAACGAAAATAATTGTGGTTTTTCATACATTACTTTCCTGAGTAATTTATCCTCATAATGATTTCCGAGTGCATATTGGAATCCTATACCTTCTTGAAGGACAGAAAATAAATCTAAATCTTAAATTTCTATCGTTATTGTTATATCGATTCGAGAAACCACCACCTCCCCTCTTTTCGGAAGGGTGACTGTTCCTCGGATCTACATCTTTTTTAAAAATAAGTTGTGAACCTGTGGCACAAATTTCAATATTACTTCTATTCATATTATGAGCTTCGATAGGTCGAGCTTTTTGAGCTAAATCATTGTAGTCTGTGTAATCAATTAATGCCAATGCGTTTCTTATATACTCATGTATACCTTCTAAAAAATGATCCTGAACAATTGATCCTACTCTAGCCTTTTCTCCGAAGGCTTTATCTGCTAATTTACTTAGTGCAAAGCTATATTCTGTTACTGTTTCCTTTGGTTTTTGTTTGCGATTTCTAAATGCTCGTGTATCTATTACTACTATTTCTCTTAATTGTTTTATTACTTTATCAATCTCTGTCAAATCTTTGTTTATTGTTTCAAAAGCTTGCAAGGTGTAACCTTGTAAATATAATGGAAGCCTTTTTATCATATCTGCTTCTTCTCAACCACATGCTATGGCATAATTTTTATACTCTGTAAAATATGTATCAAAATCCTCTTGTTTTCCTGAAAATTTATCTATGTGGAGAAAATCTAATGATTTTGCACTCTTGCTTGACCTGTTTTTCTATTCATTGTGTTTGTTATGTGTTCTATTTTTATTGTTCTATTTCTTAACTCCGTTGTGTTTTATTGTATTTTACAATTTGGCTCTAAACTGTATATGGGAGTAAAAAACATGAAAACAACACTAGAAAAACTCAACAAAGATGACTTAAATTCAATAAAATCCCCTTTAAAATTCTATTGAAAAGTGTATAGCCCCACGTTGGGCGCCAAATTTGATGGTTTATCTGTGTGATTTATTAAAATTAAAATGAGAAATCAAAAACTTGGATGAAACTTCTTATCTATTTTTGAAGTTTTTGGATTTCATATCCACAATAATTATAATTATTGTTAATAATTATTTGATTATTAAGTTTTTATTTAGTTCTAAGCATATTCTTGAATAATTGTTATTTGATATTTATTCTACTTATTTAATTATAAATTAATTTTACTTTTGTTAATTATATCTAACATCTAGTACATACACTACAACTTGTTATAAAAATGTTTTGTTTTTTTATTAAATAAAAACTTTACAACGTTTTAAATATTAAACATTTCTGGATAATTTTTAGACTTGTTTAAGATATTATAAATATAATTTTTTCATTATATATAAATTTAAAATAAAATTAAATGAAATAATCTCTTCTACAAAAAAATTTCTCTATATACACTTGAAAATTGTTTATTAAAGCAATATAATTTCTTTTGAAAATTGAAAACGTTGAAAGAAGTATTTCAAACAAAAGAATATTTTATTTAAATAGATTATTTATTTTCAAAAAATATCGAAAAAAAATTTGAAGATTATTTTATTTTAAATTTATATAATAATAAACATAAAAAAATTCATTCCATATCATATATTTTAAAATATCTTAACAAAAAATCATGAAATTATTAAAAAATGTTTGATTAATTTGAAAAACATTTTTGTTTCTTATGATAAATTTTTTATATTAATTGGAGATTTTATCAATTTTATGAATGTTTCTCTTACTGAACAAAAAAAAATATTTTTTATCTAAAAAACCGCTATTTTTGCTATTTCCTTTATACTTTTTTTGGAAACAGTTAGCATAAAATTTTCGTTGTGATTTATTTTATTATATTATTTGAATAAAAAAAATTAACTGATTAATAAAATTTATTAAAAAGTTTTAATAAATTGTAATTTGAATAAAACTTAATTAATTTATTAAATGTCTTGGACGTCTCAATCGACAAATTGATTTGCATTTATTATATTAATTTTGATATTGAATTAATAATGAAATTTATTAAAATTGATAAATAATTTATTATATTAAATTCAATTCAATATTTTAGTCAAACAGAATCTGTTTTAATTGTAATTAATGATTTCGTCAATGACAAATTATAAATTAAATTAAATTAATTAAATTTTCCTAAAGGACGATTTTAAGAAATATAATTTGTTCATTCAATCGTCCACTTAAAATTATTATAAATCATATTTAATTGTTTTAATATGAATTGTTAATTAAAAAATTACATTTTTAACTTTTACTCTCTTTTAATTACTTTTTTCTATCTTCAATCATTTACTAAAGCAATAAAAAACTCTATATTATCAATATTTAACTTATATTTTCATTTAAATCTATATTAAGCGGATTATCAATCAAGTTTATGGCAAACAACTTTATTAAAATGTTATATTTTTGATCTGATTTTCTTAATTAAATGTTATATCAATAAAGAGTTTTGATAAATATAATGTACTGATTATTATTATTATCATTGATGATATCGAAACATTTATTATATAGAACAGATGTTCTAAACATTGGGTCTGCTTACCTTAGGGTAGTAGGAAAAACTATTTGGGGGGTCAAAAGTGTGAGGGAAAATTCTGAATGTTGTAAGTTTGTTGTTTGTATGCTGTTTAGATTGTTGACTCTCCTACTCAGATAAGATTGATATGTTATTGTTTAATTATTTGTCTAATGAGATTAATTTAATAAAATTAATGTTTTAACACTAAATAAATAAAAAGTTTTAAAACTATAATTTTAATAATATTTTTAGGAAACAATTTTAGCTTATTGAATATAATATAATTTTTAAAAAAAATGTTTATTTTAAAATTTACTCAATGCATTTTTATCCAATAAAATTTTGATGAATTAAAATTTAATATTGTTTCTTATCTCATTAATTTATATAAAGATTTGAAATAAGATACAAAAAAGCATATATATCGAGAACGATGCTTTCCGTAGATTGTGCTATTGAAAATATTTGTGTTGCTAATAAAGAGTTTAATTTTATGAAATAAAATGGTTAGGTTAAAAATCTTAAATTAACAAATAAAACCCTTGAATAGTTTTTTTCAGTAATAATAACTTTTTCGTAAAAAGCTAACCAACTTTGATAAATATCATACTAAATTTTTACAATATAAAATAATAGTTTTGATAAAAAAACAAATTACAAAATTAAGAGAAGCAAAATTCAAAAAGAATCAAGAAAATACTTTTAAAATATACACTTTCAATTTTAAATTCAAGTGGGTTATTGGGTACAGGACAAATCGGCACCGAGATAAATAAAATGTAAATTTTTTTTGAAAAAAAGAGAAAAATATTTAAATGACAATTTTTTTTGAACTCAAAAATTATTTAGTTCATATGAACATTATGAGATAAGCTGCGCAAAAACTCGAGCTCGTTCTTTGTTCATAGTTTCTTATTTTATTGAGAATACGCTCGTCTTATTCCTCATATCATTGTCGTTTCCGCGGTGCTTCATATCCGGTGATAAAAGGTTCGTAATCTGCATCAAATTTCTTTTGCATCTTTTGTAATTGACTAATAAATTTCCATATTACTAAATGACTGATACCATATCCTTGTTGTAATTTTCTATGGTAAGCTTCAGCGAAATTATTGGTTCTATCAGACCAAATTAAGGTACGCTGATAACCAATCAAACTTCAAATGAAAAAAAGTGAAGCCTGTGTTCCATTTTGTTGAAGTCTAATTGTTTGTAAACTAAACTGGTTCTAGTTCTGGAGGTAGATAATCATCAAGAACGGTCAGTGCATATTCAATAACTACATCTGGAAAAAAAGCAATCGACGGTATTATACAAGCTTTTAATGCAAAATTTGCATCCGTATTTTCACGGTTGAAAAGCCGAACTTCAGAAAGATGTTTGCGGAAATTTTGAATGAGATGAAAGAAACAACCCTTATGTAAACATCAGGGAATTCGGTACGTAAAGCTTGATGTACACGAATTTCAAAATCCAAATTTATTGTATCTGCATTAAATTGTGGCCATATATTTTAATAATCCGGAAAAGCTACGTTAATTGTCATTTGTTCGGAAGTAAACAAATAAAATTGGTAAAACAAATCCGTGATTTTCGTTTCAACGAGCTAGTATTACTAAAATTTGATTAAATAAAGGTGAAGTGAGCAGAAACGTACCACCTATAAAAATTCTCGCATTTGACCGCTCTAATTTTTATGGTACTCTCGTCCAAATAATATTTTTTTTGCTCATCACCAAATCCAGAATCTCCCCAAAGGAATCGCTCGAACTATCCTGGATTGATTTCAAAATTCATATAGTTTGTAGAAATAACTAATTCCTGTCGTGTTTCTAGGTTTGGTATACCTTTATTGGCACGAGTTCGGTTTATCAATTTTCTCCTTGTATCTCGTGAAGGAAATTTATCTAAAGCATCACCTGAAATTTTTTGGGCAACTGAAATTATTATTTCTTGAGACCTTTCCATTGTTTCATTTGCCTTTCTTTTAACAGTTGTATTCATTTTGGCTATTTTTACTTCTGCAGCACAACCGATACTACAGATACCATTAGATAATAATGACCAAATTCAATTAAATATTTAAAAATTAGTAATGGCTTTACTTTGACTATTTCGAATATTTGTTAATGGGTTGTAATGTTAGATCACTCATGATTCAAATGACTGTCTCAAGTTATCTGAATCAAAACCCTTCTGTAAAACAGAAAACTCTTCCCTTTGAAATAGAGGAGATTTTATTTTTATAATTTTTATAATTGATCAGGAACCTTACTCAATCGACTCGATTGGGAATGCTAAATATCCAGGTTTTGAGAAGGCAATTTGCCTTCCCAATAAATAAATGGAGTGTTTACATCTGTGACGATTAAATCTATAAACCAGATAAGCTTGCGATACAAAAATCGTTTATTATTGATTTGCGAGGAAGCTTCAAAATTTAAATGTCATTGAAACCACTTTGACACCACATATGATATATGCAAAGACTCTTCTTAAATGCTTTAAATATGTTTATTATTTGTCCAATGTTACCATAATGTTTTGATTTACTTTTTTATGGATCTTGTCTTTCAAACGTCTTTTAATAGTGTTTTAATCATGAACTACGTTTCAAAATTAGAGGACAAATTCCAAACTTTGTGAAATAAGTCATTTATCATAAGCTCTACATTTTTCCTCACAAAAGCTCTATGATGTTGTTATCTTTTGTATAATTCAGTTCGATATCTACCATTTGCCGAAGTGAAAGGAATGTAGAGAAAAGGAGGTTTGTTATTTACTTCTGATTGTGCAGTGAATTAATTTTAAATTATCTTAAACAGTAAAAATAAGATTTTCAGACTTCGATATGCTTTAAATCGAAATTGTTTTAAATAAAATAAGAGTGAAGTTTTAAATCTTTATTGCATGACAAATTACATTATATAATTGTTTTAAAATTAACGAAATTTAATTTTTAATATCAAAATAATTTATTTACTTTTTAATTTACTTTTTAATTAAATTATATTACTTTTTTAAAATTATTTAGATTCAATTTTCCATTTAATAGAATTAATATATATATATATATATATATATATATATATATATATATATTTGATCAAAATAATTAATGTAAACAGTTTATGATCTATACCAGTTAAACCATTCAAAAAAACTTTCAACAATGAAGAAAAATCATACTTAAACTATTTTCTTCAAAGAATTTTTGTAAAAATAAATTACTACCCTCTATAAGACGTTATTCCCTTATAACAAGAATCACGATTAGATGATCATATTTAGAACTTACATTTCCTTGTTCAATTGTTTTGTATAAATTGTTTTCATGTTTTTTAAAACATTTGTTACCTAATTCCAATTACAAAAAATTCGATAACTATAATTGTTTCGATATTAAAATATTTTGCCATCATCAAAAATGTTTTTTAATGGAATATTTGAAACCTATCTTTCATATTTGAGGTTTAAGTTACTATTCTTAATTATATTTGAAAAACAAAAGCTATTTTTTCTTTCCTTCTTGATAGAAATTATCACTTGATAAATCCTTTATTTTAACTTGATTATTACTATTAGTCTATTCTTAATGGGGCAACTAAATCATTTATGAAGTTATATAAGTTAATATTAATATTAAGTAATGTTTTCAGCTCAAGGGAGAAATATTTAATAACTATTCGGAAGTATAGAAAATTTAATTTATATTAAAAATAATTTGTTTAAATTATATATATATATATATATATATATATATATATATATATATATAT
>MQRK01242512.1:0-38840 GCA_001938485.1 Girardia tigrina | reverse complement strand
AAAATTAAGAATTGTAATATTCCTTACCGGATTGAATATTTTAAATTTCTAAATTTAATAAATCAAATATTTAAACAAAGATTTAAAAATTTTTTAACTTAAGTTTTCAAAAATTTTAAAATTTTAACTAATTTTCCCCATTTGGAGGTTAATTTCTTTATAAAAATTCGTTTTTATAATGATTAGTATTAAGGTGATAAAATTTTCCCCAGAACCGAGGTTTACCCCCAAAAAAAGGTTTTCCCCGCGGTTTGGGTTTCCCTAAAACGAGGTCGTACTGTAATACACTGCTATTTCTATGACCAACCTCTCTTCATTCTTGCTAAACAATAAACAATATAGAAACGCTATTTAACAGGACCAAAAAAATCCTTAACGATGTCAGTTTGTGTGTGAGTATGACAGAAATTATGTCATGTTCATCAATGCCCCCCCGAAATGAAATCCTGGCTACGCCTCTGATCATTTCTATGACAAAAAATGGTATCATTACATAAAAAATTTACTATAAAAATTATTATGATAAATTCGGAGACAAAATATGCAAAAAAAATAATAAATATTTTATTAAATAAATTTATTAAATATCATAAATTTTGACGAAAAAATTACTGTGCGATGTTTTTTCCTGCTATATTTTTCCGCGACATTTTTTTCCTTATCTTTAATTTACGTGTGATTTGAAAGATGGATTTTAACGAGAATAATATGGTAACTCTTTGGTAATATCAGAAGAGAAGAAATCCAAGTGTCACATTTTAAAAATCTTTCACATTTGTCAAATTATCAAAACTTTGCATTGTCAGATTTTCAACTTTTCTGTTTGCTGACAAAAATGTGTAACTTCCTCATTATAATTCCTTTCAACATCAAAAAATTGAATGTAAGGATCTTTATTTTTTCTGATTGTAAACCAGGGATCAAAAAAATTATTTTTAGCACATTATATTGACTAAAATTTATTAATAATTTTTCTAATATTTATTATTTATAATATTTTTACATATAATTAAATAATTCATAATGAGAAAAAAAGATAACTAAAATGATTGTAAAACAAAGCCATAGTTAACGATTGTTTAGTCGCACCAATTAAATCATTTGTCACTGAGGTCACATTATATTTACCAATTTTAAAATTAAAATTCCATCAAATACCGACACCTAAATGCAATATAAAATTAGAATTTAATTTACGAATTAGTGTAATTAGGTAAGAAGAGGTTCTTCATGTTTTTATGTGACAGTTTTGGTTGTGTTGACAAAATAAAATTATATCAGTATAGAGTATATGGATGTTGAGAAAAAAATACACCATGTTACATTTGATGAGTCAGATGGACTGGAAAACCGAAGTTTCGAGGAAAATTTAAGATTCCGTCTTCGACAAGTCACAGAACATATTGTATTTCGACTTGTCATTATCATTCTCATAATAGCGGATGTTGGGGTTCTTTTTGGATCGATTTCAGAAATAATGATTTTTGATTATGTGGCATTCGGCTTCTCTTGTGTTTTTCTCATTGAAATTTTACTTCGACTTTATGGTTTAGGGTATAGGATCTTATTTTTATCTCTCAATAAAGTTTAATCATTTATTTAGATTGAAAATGTATTTTCGGACTTGGCTCAATATAATCGACTTCATCGTTGTACTTGTCAGTTTCATCAGCAATCTCGTTAATATTATCTTAGATTATTATTATCCTACTAAATACATCAAGTAAAAAATTAATTAAATGATTGTATTTTCAATAATTATTCAAAGTTGGTTAACAGCTTTTCGATTAATACGAATACCAAGAATATTTTATTTGGTTATAAGAAACAAAAAAAGTTTCATTCAATCAAGTCGGTATGCGACATCGGAAAACAAAAGACGATTTCAGTCGGATGGGTTTGATTTGGACCTCTGTTACATCACAAGTGATTTACTAAGATGTGATGTCAAAGAAATTAGCTGTTCTTTACAGACCGCGTCATTGCAATGTCTTTCCCCTCATCTGGATTTACTGCTTTTTATCGGAATTCCATATCAGTAAATTATTATCAATTGATGATAGTAAAAAACAAGAATTTTCTTACTGAGACTGATGTTGTGGTTTACTTCTCATTCTAAAATATCTTGACCAAATCAAAAACCATTATTATGCTTACACATTTTCGTATTTTCAACGCCTAATTAATATTTTAAGGTGTAAAATATTAAACAAGAAAATCGAAAATTATGATTAAATTTAAACTTTAATTGATTATTTCTTTAATTTATTTTAGTTATTTTACTTATTAAATAAGTAATTATTCGAATTTAACTTTTCTCAAATTATTCGACTTTCATGTTTAGTTATTTACACTTTAGGAATATAATTTAGATGCTGAAATTACAAAAACATGTGAGCATATTAATCATAGATTAAACCATTGTAAATTTCATTAATCGATAATTAAAAACAAGACAAAACGATTTCTGAAAAATTTATTATTTGATAATTCTGATTATTAAAACAACATTCGTTATTTTAAAATATCTTTTTTTTATAAATAAAAATAATATTTTTAATTTAAGTAAATGCACTTTACATATACCCCTGCATAAGATGCAGAGTATCATGTCAAGTAAACGTTGGCTTCAATCTGTCTATTGAGACGTTCTTTGTGCAAACAAAATGAGCCAAAACAGGGCATTAGATGCCGAATTTTGAAAAATCCTTTCTTTGTGGCCCTCTACGTTATAAAAGGAATTATTCTTCCGAATTTCATATTTTTACGACTTACGGTTTGGGCTATACATTGATAGATGAATCAATTTTTTTACTGTTTTATGTATATATATAGATGTCCAACTATTGTGAGGAATATTTGGTGTGTTGATGTTTTTGTGTATTGTTTGCATGTTTAAATGTTGTATGTTGATTTAGGATTGTGTCTCTCTCCTAATCATATGGATGATTAATATTTTAATTCTTATAATGTGTAACTAATTTATTCAAATTTAAATAATTTTAAATAATTTCATTGATTTTATTTTTGTAAATTTTTAAATAATTAAAATCCAATTAATGTTTAAAAATGATTATAAAAAGTAATTTTATTTTATGCAATTAAATTTTAAATGAAATATTTTAAATAAAATATTTTTCTTCAAGTAAGTTCAGATTGGAATGGGAAGTATTAAACATTGAGTGATGGATTATAGTGAAAGCAATACTATTGATCGCCATAGAGATGATAAAATTGTAAATGTAATAAATTTTCTGTCAAATGTGTGAGTTCTCTTAACAACTTTTAAGGCTTATTATTTAAAAAATCCTATTAAATTAATGATTAAAAATATTTTTTAAAAAAAATATTTTTTATTATAAATTCACTAAAATTTGTCTAGAACTTATTCATTTTAAATTTAAAAACATTAATTCAGATCGATTTAAATATTTCAAATTTACTAAAATTTATTAAAATTTTATAATTCTTTATTTGTAAATTAACATTTAAAAAGTATTTAAAATTATACTAAATATTATTTTAAGATTGTTAAATCATTGAAAATAATCAGAATACTTAACATATCAATAGAATATCGGAATAGGAAAGTGTCTCTCTAAAAATAAGAATATATCATGTTTAAATGTTCTCATGATTTGTTAACAAATTATATTGAATTTAAATTTTGTAATTTACAAATTTCGTGTCATGATACTAGGGACTAGAAATCTAACTTCTACAAAACCTCTCCTGCGATCTCGGAGGTACTGTAAATAACATTTGATTTGAATTTATTTTTATATCTTGAATTCTTTTATTTTCTTTTTTTCAAGTTTTAATGATTTTTTTTTAATATTTGATTGATCTTTCATTGTTGACTAATATTTCTTATCTTAAGGATGTGGCGAAATTTCTGAATACAAAATATGGCTCATCGTATAGAATATACAATTTATGTGGTTAATTTATGAATTTCTTTTATTTATAATATTTCAAACTAAAATAGAAGAAAAAGGTTATGACACAAAGATATTCAACGATCAAGTGGAACGTTACATGATAACTGACCATAATGTACCAAGGCTAGAGTAAAACTATACATTAACGTGCATTAAGGATTTATATAGTTTTCAGAGATATGATAACATTTGCCAAATCTTCTCGAAAATGGCTTGCAGAATCTAATAAAAATGTTATTGCTGTTCATTGTAAAGGTGGAAAAGGTCGAACTGGAACCATGATATGTGTACATCTTATTGATAATGAAGTTTTCGACAATGCTGAAGTATGTCTTCAATATTTTGGAAAACGTCGAACCGATTTAGTTTATGGTAAAAAATTTCAAGGAGTGGAAACACCAAGCCAGGTTTTAGTCATTGTAACAATTTTCATGCCGTTTACAGAAATTGATAGAGTCGATATGTTGGATATTTTGCAAAAATCAAAACTAATTTAAATTTGTGCAGTCCTGCAAAGAGCATCCTAAAAATACAGAAAATAGTATTAACAGGTGTCCAAGGTGCGTAAAATATCATAACAACAGTATTATTAGATTTATATACATAAATTTTGTATTTTTAAAATTTTTTTAACTGCGGTTCTTCTAACTTTTTAATGCGGCTCTTGAAAAAAATGAAGATAATTAAGATATTGTGTTGAATTACTTGTGCATCTATTTCAAATTTATATAATGAGCGAAGAATTTACATTTCCAAAGTATTTATTATCTAACAAAGCTGTTGCAAATATGGAATTAATAGAAATTCAAAAGGATCGTGCATTACGGTTGCACCATAAATTATCGGAATTTTTAATAGAATTTGAGAAAATCGTACCGGATTCAAAATATCCTACTTTAAAAAAAATGCATGTAAATTGATTTCAATTTTCGCTACAATTTACTCTTGTGAATCTTTGTATTCCACAATGAATTTCAATTAATCGAAACACCGTTCCCAACTGACTAATAAACATTCAACTGGACTTATTTGTACGGTACTAACAACCTACGAACCGGCTTTTCTCAGATTTTTAATTAATAAATAAACGTGGAATAAACATATCTTCGATTAAAAATATATATTTACAAATATTTGATTTGTAATGTATAAAATATTTTTAAAACCTTGACATGTCATATTTACTGTCATATGTTACGTAATATATCGTAACATTTTTCTTATTGCGGCTCTCGTCGAGAAATGTCTTGCCACCCCTGTTTTATACGATATTAATTTAGATCACTTTATTTACTACAGAGTGTAAGATTATAAGTTTTCCATCGGACAAATGTCGGTAGTACCACTAGTACCAGAGTTTTCCGTATAAAAGTTAGCATGGGCTTCTATTTTAGTTTTTCCTTCTAACCTAAACCAATGAGCCTTTATTTGGGGGGAATATTTAAGCAGTCAGTGTTTATGATTTTTATTTTCTATTACTGGTGAAGAGAAATGACTTTTTTGTGACTCATTTAAATGCAGAGGTAAGTCAGAAATTCATCTCAAAAAGACAAAAATCGACCGGAAGAAGCTCCTTCGTTGGAACCAGTTGGAAGAGAAATTGTTGAAGCAAAGACAAATTAAATAAATAAGTTTATTTTAATTTAGGTAATCAACAAGAGATTTTTATATGCTTTTGATTTTTATTCTTAATTTCCAGTTTGTAATGTTGTTTTAGATAATTAATTGAAATTGGTAAAATTATTTTATAAGTTATAAATTATTTAATGATTTATTTAATATTCATTATATAATATAATAATTTATATAATTATAACATTAAAAATTATTTTACCAATTTCAATTAATTACCTAAAGCAGCATTACAAACTGGAAATTTAAATTAAAACGGAGTGTACTTCTAACGGCGTCCGGCTTTAAGTTTCACAAAAATTTTTACATGTCAATTATTAACTCTAAAATATAAAAAATATAAGATTTAACAAATTTATCAAAAGAAAAGTTGATGGCCGAGTTTACAACGTTCGCATAAATCGTTGTATCCATCATCATGTTAAAAGCTAAAAATAAGGAAAATTATTGTATTATAAGTCGTGGACCAAAATGAAGAATAGACGAATAATCTATTTTTAATAAAATTTGAAATATTTTATTTCTTTAATTTTAAAATAAGTAAAGCAAATAAATTTAATAAAGTTTATTAAATTTATTAATAATTCAGTTGGAATTGAAATGAAATAAAATTTTGTTTGAAATATTCTTTAAATATCTGAAGTAACAACATATACTGAAAATTATAAAGGAATAGTTAATTATTTTAATGCAAGTTATTAAAATGTAAATGAAATTCAGATCAATTAATATGCTGTGCTTTTTATTGACAAAGGAAATAATTAAAAAATTAAAATTCTAAAATATTTTACTGTTCAATGTAAAGGTGGAAAAGTTGAACTGAACCATGATATGTGTACATTCTTATCGTGGCAGCGACTGCACGTACAGTTTGCCGATAAACAAATCATATTGAAAAACATGAGCCAAAATTTATTTAGTATAAAAAACGATTATTCAAACAAGATAATTTTTTTTACAAAAATTGAGTGAGAATTAATTATTCAATTTTTGTGTTCGATTAATTTCAATTTAAAGATTTTGACGATGACCGAAAAATCAAAATAAGATTAACTGTAAAAAAATTAAAATTTAAAAATGAGTAAATTTACGAAAATTAAAGTTTTATTAATTATATTTCGTTTACACAATTTTAATTTGAAAATTGTGTTCACTACATTAGCCCCTGTAGGAAGTGCGGAGCACAAGTTGTGGATTGCTGGGTTACTGGCATGTTGAGGAGAGGGATTGTGTCTTTGTCCTTGAGGGATATGCAGGGTTTTAATTTGCATAAATTAACTGTGCGAGAAATGCCGTTGAATTCTATTGTGCCTGTGTTGTTGGCGGCGTTGAGTTTTAGCATGCGATGAGAACCTGAGTATCTAGGTAGGAGAAAGGAGGGCTACTGACGGATAAGTCAAACAAATTTTACTACCATGAGATCCCTTGGTACATGTACCTGGAATGTTTCTTTTTCTGTTGGTGCGGTATCAAGAGTGCTGAAATGTTGCCGGGCCAGTTGTAAATGTAGGTCGTCACTGGGGAAATCGTTGAAGAAGAGTTCGTTGACTAGGGATGTGTTAGATCCGAAAAGTAACTGTGCAGGTGATGTCCCGTGGCGACTGCTGGGAATGTTTCGCCTACCTAAGAGAATGAACGGTAATTGTTTGCTCCAATCTTTGTTGATGGACATGGTACGAAGCGAATTCTTCAACATCCAATGGAATCTTTCAACAAGGCCATTTGACTGAGGGTGAAATGCCGTCGTCCGACGCCACTGAGTACTAAATTGTTTCAGGAAGTTAGTGAAGACGCCAGATTCGAATTGACGGCCTTGATCTGTGATGATGCGTTTGGGTACACCAAATCTGGCTATCCAGTTGTTGACAAATAAATCAACGATTGTCTCGGTGTTAATATTTCTCAATGGAAATGCCTCCGGCCAACGCGTGTTGCGATCAATAATTGTAAGAAGATATGAATACCCATTGCATGGTGGGAGGGGATCGACAATATCCATGTGAATGGTATCAAAACGACTACCAGTTGGAAAATTGATGATTGAAGGTTTAGTTTGACGGGTCACTTTATTAGACTGGTATTGGAAACATACTTTGCACCATAATTTAACGTCACGTCACATGAAGGGCCACACCACTTTGGTGCGCAGTAATTCATACGTGGCCTTGGATCCCGCGTGCGCCATGGAGTGAACGGCCTTGAATGCAACTGCACGGAGGGCTGGGCCTAGAACGGGGCGTAGACAATCTGCGATAGATGTGTCGAAATAAATGAGGCCACGTGCAGGTGGTTGTTGCTTGAGTATTGTCAGATCTTTATCCGATGATGGATTCTGCTTCAACACTTCCTGAGTGAACAAGGATTCAAAGTCCAAAGATACCAGTTCTATGCGGGAAAAAAACGTCGGCGAAGACATTGTCAGCTCCGGAGAAGAATTTGATTTCGATGTCGAACTGGGACAGGTAGCTGATTTGTCGCTGTTGATGAGGTGATGGATTCTTCATCTGGAATATTTGAAGTGGCTTGTGGTCCGTATAGATCATGGATGGTCACCCAATCAACAGATGTTCGACATGTTTTACCAACACAAATAACCCCAGAAATTCTCTGTCGAATGTGGAATACCGGATCATTGTGGACGAGAGTTTGTGTGAGAAAAACTCCAAAGGTTCGAATTTATTATCACTCACTTGCTTCAGAACAGCTTCGATCGCGATGTTGGATATGTCTGTTGTTAATGTGATCGGCAATGACCCATCTGAATAGTGCAGGGAAGTTGTCTGTGCAATATCTTGTTTGATTTGTTGGAAAGCCGTTATCGCATTATCTGACAAGACTAGACGTTGTTTCTTCGGATCAGAAGACATGTCCGTGAGCGGAGTTAACGTCTCTGAGATGTGAGAGACAAAACCTACGGTAATATTTGACCGTCGCTAGGAAACTGCGCAAGGCGGTAACCGTTTCTGGTCGGGGAAACTTCGTGATAGCTTTGATGCGATCTGACAGTGGACGGATTCCATCTTGTGATATGATTTATCCCAGGAATTCAACACTGGGTTAAAAAAATTGAGCATTTTGAAAGTTTTAATTTCAAATGGTTCGAGTTGACCCTCGAAGGGGTCTTTGAGAGATGTTGTTGCTGAGTCGTGATGTCTGTGGATGCTACGACAATATCGTCGATGTAGGCTGCGGTATTTGACAATCAATAAAGAACGATATCGATGTGTCGCTGGAACGTTTGTGAGGCGTTTCGGATACTACATGGTGTTCGAAAGTATTCGAATAGACCAAATGGCATTATACGTGAAGATGCTACGGCAATTGTTTACGCCTTCTGAGTCGGCGGTGAAGAATGAAGGCTAACTTAGTTTTTTGACGGGGTGAAAGAGCAACCTGTCGCGCACCGCTTTGTCTGTTGACCGAAATGGGAGTGGTAAATACACGTGTTGTATATGTCGAGCTTGTTTTTGTTTCCTTGCCACGTGCAGCCTGGGTGACATTTCCTGACTTCATTGCTGAACTTCTTATGATATCAACAAAGATTGGTGTTAGAAGACAGGTTTCGGTCGGTGTTGATTGTCATTGTGTCTATCATGGTGGAGAGCTGCTAGTTGCGTGTTAATCTCTCGTATTTGCACTTGGAATGCTGCAAATTGGGTTGATAGATTCAGAGGGATTGGGGACAACTTGCGTTTGGATTGTCGGTTAGGTGACCGTGAAGCAGGTGGGTGAAATGAAATTTAATGTGGCCATTACGTTGTCAGCTATTTTGGCGGCCTCATGGAGATCAGTGATTGGTGTGCCAGTCAGAACAGCTTGAACTAGTGGCGGAAGAGCACGGAGAGAAAAAAGTATCAGCATCTCATTGTGGCTGCCCTTTGTGACATCAGGGTGAATGATTTCTATATCCGAGATGAGCTTTCCCAGGAATATTGATGGTTTCTGATTTCCGAGAGATTGCCACTGAAAATAGGTATTGGAAACTTCGTCGGGCGACGGTTGAAAGGATTTAAGGATGTGCCGTTTCAATTCTTCAAAGGGTTATTCGTGAGATTCTATGGTGGACGCGTGCTCCGCAATGGATTGCATCAGTTCGGAGGATAAGGCGCACAGAGCGTGGTGAAACATCGCGGTCTGATTTGTTATTCGCTGAACCTTGAAACGAATTTCAAGGATATTTAACCATCATTTCGAATCTGGGAAATAAGACAGTGGAGTCTGCAGCAGAGAAATTGCGTTTGTACTATGATCTGGCTCTGAAGTCTTTTGCGTTCCCCCAGGCAGAGTGTGGTGTATCGGGCAAGCCCTATGCGGACCAGGATAGATGGATAATGGCTTGGCGCCCCACATTAACCATACGTGATTTTGTGCTTCGTCGAATAAAGACGCTACGATCTCGGATATTTGCGTCGAGTTGTGTGTTGGCCCCTGAAGGGACAGAGTAATAAATGAACTATGGCGGGTGGATCCTGTGTTGTCCCTGTTAGTATTGGGAATAGAGTTCGTGTTGAATGAGCGCGTTTAATCCCATTTATATCACCGCGCATTGCTGAATTGGGCGCGGCACAGCTTCTGACACCATTTTATAGTGGTAGGGACTGCACGTACAGTTAGCCGATAAACAAATTATATTGAAAAACATGAGCCAAAATTTATTTAGTATAAAAAACGATTATTCAAATAAGATTATTTTTTTACAAAAATTGATTGAGAATTAATTATTCAATTTTTGTGCTCTATTAATTTCAATTTAAAGATTTTGACGATGACCGAAAAATAAAAATAAGATTAACTGTATAAAAACTTAAAATTTAAAAATGAATAAATTTACAAAAATTAACGTTTTATTAATTATATTTCGTTTACACAATTTTAATTTGAAAATTGTGTTCACTACAATCCTATTGATAAGTTAAGCCTCCGACAATGCTGAAATATATATTCAATACATTGGAAAACGTTGGGTAAATTTTGTTTATGGTCAAAAAAAACAAAAAAGTGAAAACACAATTCCTAGTTTTAGTCATTGAAATAATTTTCATGTCGTTTGTTATTTAGATAAATTATTTTTAAAATTATTTATAAATATTGAAGCAAAGGAACTTATTTATCATGAAATTAAGAAAAATTTATTTAAAAAAGAAGATTCTATCGAGAAGACAAAACAATGTTTAAGAAAGGCAGAATCAGTAAATCAAGAACCTATTGTTATTGAATATGAACCTTGTCATAGTTCAATTGATTGCATTTTTGGTTAGGGTGAATTAAAAGAGAAATAAATCTTAGATTAGCTCCATGCAGTCCAATATTGAATCCCATTAAGTCAATTTGGTCAACTTTAAAGGTATCGGTAAAACGAAAAGTGGTCATTCAATTACTTAATATCCTGAAAGTTGAAAATGAATCCGGTTAAAGTAAGACTCAGTATTGATTGCGTAAATTGGAAAACATTGTACGAAATTCACTTCATGAAATATCTTCAAATGTTTCTAACAAATATTAATTTGTAACATTATTAACAATTCTCATTTTTAGCAACAAGAAAGTGTTTAATAATTTGGTTAGTGTAAATAACTGTTATAACTCTAGTTTGATTCGCTTTTGACCAACAGTAAGTAAGTAAGTAACAATAAGTAAATTTATCTGACATGCATTGTGAACTCAAATCCTGCCTTAAAATTCCATAAACGATTTTTTTACTCATATCAAACGTTTTGGTTAATTCAATGGTAGCTAATTTTCGGTTTTGCGTCAACTGTTAAGCTATTAATTGCACATCACTTTTTTATTTCATTAATTTTATGAAAATTTCCTTCCATTCCTTCGAATTCTTTATCTTTTGTTTATACTTTGCTTATAGGGGGTGGGGCAAATTCGTCATGTTATTCGCTTTTAATTTTACTTTCAGTATATAATTTTTCCTGTCGGGCACAGAAAATTGATATTGGTAACCTAAATACTACTGAATAGAAATTTTAATTTGTTTCATATTTGAATATCCTATGAACATTAATTTTTGTTCATTTCTTTCATATTTTAAATATGTGAAAAAATCATTGTTTTTGTAACCTACAAAACTTTTGGATTAACAAGACAAAGGTTCTATAAAAACGGCCCATATTGAGAAATATGCATTCTTACTCATTTGTGACTGAATATATTCTATGCCATTAGAAACAATAATATAGCTGACATATTAGGTTGATGCAAAAGAAATGTCGTTTTTAATGTATTTAATTTTCATTGTTTGAAATATTTAGAATATCATTAATAAATAGATTCATATTTAAATTTACTTTAAAGCTTAAACTTTACTCTATATTTTGATACCAAGTATGACATCATTATTGTTACTTTAAGGTGTATTTATTTTATTTTAGAAATGTTAGAAAAGAAGGAAATGAGAACAATTTTATTCTAAGATTTCAAGCTAGATCGAAAATCGACAGAAACGGCTCGAAATATTAACAATGTATTTGGATAACATACCACTAATTTACGAACAATACAACGTTGGTTTTCTAAGTTACGTAGCAGCAACGAGAGCCTTGAAGATGAAGAACACGGTAGTCGACAATCACAAGTTGACGATGGCCATTTGAAGAAGTTAATCAATGCCGACCCGCATAAAAATTCACGGGAAGTCGCTCAAAAACTCAACGTTCACCAATCAACAGTTGTTCGCCATCTGTAGAAAATTGGGGAAGTAAAAAAGCTGGACAAGTGGGTGCCGCACGAATTAAACAAAAATCAAAAAAGCGTTGTTTTTACGTGTGTTCTACTCTGCTTTTGCGTCATCAAAGCGACCCGTTTCTGGATCGAATTGTAACGTGCGATGAAAGATTGATCCTATACGACAATGGGCGACGTTCAGCTCCGTGGTTGGATTTCAATGAGGCTCGAAAGCCTTTCCCAAAGCCAAAATTACACCAAAAAAAGTCATGGTAACTGTTTGGTGGTTCGCACACGGTATCATCCATTACAGCTTCAAATAACAAGGCGAAACAATTACTGTGGAAAATTATTGTCAGCAATTTGACAAAATGCACCAAGAACTACAAAAAAAATTGGCCGGCATTACTCAATAGAAAAGGGCCAATTCTTCTGCATGACAACACTCGTCCACATGTTGCAAGAAAGACCATGCTGAAGTTAAACGAACTGGGATATGAAACTGCCTCATCCACCTTACTCACCAGACCTTTCTCCTACAGACTATCACCTTTTCAAACATTTCAGCCAGTTCCTTCGTGAAAAATGCTTCAGAAACTAAGCAGATGCTGAAAGTGCTTTGGACGACTTTATCGCCTCCAGAACTCCAGAATTTTATGAAACTGTAATAAAAAATTTGTTAGCCGTTGGCAACAGTGTGTTCAATGTAATGGTTTTTATTCTGACTAATAAAGTTAATTGTAAAGAAAGTTATGTTCATTTAAAGTTGATGGTTAAAAAACAAAATTTCTTTTGCATCAACCTAATACTGTAAATATTTTTAAAAATGTGGCAAATTCGTCATCTGGATGGGGTAAATTAGTCATTTGTCTTGTTTGCAAATTTTTCACTATAATCGACATGATAAGAATGTGGTGTAAACTTTCGCTCTTTATTTTTGTTGGGTTCTTGATCAAAATTATAATTCATCAACACCAAATTTTATTTCTATAACAATAACAATTATTTAAACAATTTTTCTTGAGGAAATTTTCTTTTGTGTTCTTTTTTTTTGATCAGATTAATTATACATAAACATACTGAATTATAATACTGATAACTTATTTATTAAAACGTTAATTAAAATTGAATTAATTTTTTTGATTACGTTAATTTATATATTAAGATTTTATTATTTTATAAAAATCTTCAAAATACATTATAAAAATCTAATTAATAACTGTTCTATTTTAAATCATTTTTAAACGTATTGTGCAACAATTTCTAGTAATCTAAAATTATTTAAATGTTGTTATTTCAATATTATTTATCTAAAACCAGTTAACTTAAATATAATTTTAGATCTTTTATAATATTTGAATGGTACATCTACTGTTAAAATTAAATTTCTTAATATTTTATTCTTCGTTAATTGGTTAAACATTCAATTATAATTATTCTTTTAATACAAATTGAAACTATTTCAATTTTAAATAAACATTATGATTTTTTTCATTTTACCACTTAATTTTTTAAAAAAAAACATTTAATTACAATTATATTTTTTATACAAATTTGATACCACTTTTAATTGTAACTAAAACATTATGATTTTTATTTTACAACTCAATTTTTAAAAACATTTGATTATAGTTATGTTTTGAATACAAATTTTGAGTTACAATTACTTGTTATAAATATTAACATTTTTATTTCATTCATCTCCTTTCATCTGACCTTATGAAGAGCAACTGTTTGAATGATGTCGAATAAATGATGATGATCTACTATCGTAGTTTAGATACAGGAGAATTCTTTGTAGTCTTCTCGTTGATGCTGCATTATTGTTGTTGTCATTGCCATTGCCATCTCTTATCATTCTTTGATTAAAGTAATTTTTATGACTACCTATCATTTTGTCATCAAATGGATAGAGAATTTCCTTGTTTGTTTGAGGAACTCTGTAAAAATGTTTTTGAAACCTATTGAATATTGCATACTCTACTGATTTTGAAGTTTCAACATTTATGTTATTAAATACTCGTTTCGTTATCACTTCTCCCTTTTATTTGCCCTTGCATTTTATTTCAGCACGTCTCTATTGACTTGTCTGTCATGTAACATAATTCTGTAATAAGTAATTTCAAATTTATATGTTAAAGTCAACAGGAAGTGCTTAAAGCGGATGCAAATTTATGACAAATAAATAAGAAATAAATACTAGACTCTGACAAGATTACTCTGAAAGCACTGCATATTTTTCAGTTCTATTATTCGTATACAGTTGAACCTTTCTAATCCGTCACTCTTTAATCCGACAGCTTCGAAAATCCCCATTTTCAATCACGGTATTTGTTCTGGCTCTCTCTATTTCGGCATATTTTAAAATCACCTACCATGCCGGAATAGCCAAGTTCTACTGTATGTATTATGATTTATGCATCATGTTATATCGACAAACTTCATTGATCATGTGGACCCGGTAATGACAACAGGATTTCTTTGAAATTTTGAAAATAAACTTCAATAATAATAGGAACACAAACAACATAGAGCCGTAAAACTTTTCCGACATGAATTTTTATGATGCACTCTAATGCACATGCATAAAGTAAGTGTAAATAACAGTTATTGTTTTCTAATTATAAAATTATTTAAACAAAATCGAAAACGAAAATTTTTGAAAGAAAATTTAAATTTTAAATTAATATGTTTAGCATTTTGTGGCCCAAAGAATTCTCCAATCTGGATGCAAATTGTTCAAAGGAATCAAGAAAATCAGGTCGAAGTCATAGAAGTGCATTTCAATGACATAAATACATGTGAAATGACCTCCAGACAAGAAGGAACATGCAAGATCATAGAAATAGTTTTTCAGAATTCTCCCATAATTCAAGATGATGTGAAATTAAAATTCTTCTCTTCTAATGTAATCTTTTATCCATCTAAATGACTGGATTAAAATAATACTTTTCAGAAAAAGGTTAAGAAAGTCTACGATGATTGTGCCTTCTTCTTTTGGTTTCATACCAGTTTTATAGAAAACAACCAGTGAGTGATTTAATTATTAAATATTAAAATTTATTTTAACGCTTAAAATACTATTTAAAAGATGTAGATTATAAAAGATTTACACGTAGTGAGCCAAAATAAATCCGTGCAATGTATAGGAAGAAAATATTTATTGTCATTAAATTAAATTTTCATTGTACAGTGTCTACTCTCTCATCCGCCAAAAACGGGGCATCACAGAAATGTGGCGGTTGAGAGAAAATAAAGAAAATAAGATAAAAGACAAAGTTTATTTTTTAATTAACCAATCATCCAACGTTGATTTTTTCTCACTATTTTTTAAAGCCTTACTAATTTTATTAATACCAATCGCTGCATTTGGGTCAAAGAGTGCTTCTTGATTAAAATAGTCTTTTATCACTTGAAAAGCACTATATACTTCCTTTTTAGTAACTTTTTTTTCGATTATTTCTTGATCTTCTTCATCATAAACTGCATCATAAACTTCGCCATTTATACTATTATCAAGAGAAATATTGTTTTCTTCGTCTGCAATGCTCAACATCACGTCTGTTTCATCAAAATCCAGCTCGTTAAACTCTTTTTCATCAATAGAATCCAAGATATTAGTTTTCAGTATAAATTCATCAAATACATCAACTTCGTATTGATCATTTATTTCTATATCTTTTGTTTCCCAATACCAATTAGCATGTTTAAAACTATTTGCAATTGTCGAAGTTGTTAATTCATGCGAAGCAAAACTTATCCAAACTACTGCATCTTTTATTGTAAGTTTTTTGTAAGAATCAAAAACATTACATCCACTTTCAACTTTTTCAATAATATCGGACAATTTTTTATTGGTAAAAATTGATTTAAAACACTTTATTACTCCTTGCTGTTTATTACGTGTTGCTGTTAAATTTTCTGGCAAAAAAAAATTTCTATGGATTTTAAATCAATATCAACACGATGTGACGTACAATTATCAATAACCGATAAAATTTTTGTTCTTGTTTTCAAAGTTCCAAATCCCATTCCAACAGCCATTTGTTAAAAATTGCTGCTGTCATCCAAGCTCTTGATGAATTTACATATTTTACATATGTCTCAATAAGAAATTGATTAAAACAACGTGGTTTTTTAAATTTCCCGATGACTACAGGTTTTGGCTTATTCTTTCCCGTCATATTTGTACACAAAAAACAGATATTCTATCTTTCAATATTTTATACCCGCTTCTCACATTTTTACACAAAGTTTTAGAAGGAATGAGTTTATAAAAAATGCCAGTTTCATCGGCATTGTATACATTATCCGGACCATAAGAACGAATTTTACTATTTAAAACATTTAAAAAATCTTAATTATTTGGAAGTGCTGTTGTAATAGATTCTCCATGTAACTTCCTCAGCTTAAGTTCATGTCTTGCTTTGAATTTTAGCAGCCATCCAACTGATTCTTTGAAGTCCATATTTTGAGTCTTTGCGATCGATAAAGCTTTGTTTATTAATATGCTGTCATTAATTATTCCACCAGCAGAATCAACAAAGTCTATCCACGCAGATAATTCCTCGTCTATTTTTCCATATTTTAATATCGGATTGCGATATTTATCCTTTGTTTTTAAATTCACATTTTTTAATAAATCGTCTTTCTTTTTTCTTAAATCATTGATTGTCCTTCGAGAAACTTGTTTTTTAAATTTATGATCAAACATGAACGCAATTTGATTGTCTGTTACGTGTGGATTTGCGTCACAATACCGTATAATTTCGATTTTTCACTGATTGTAAGTCTGACACATTTTCTTTTGGATATGTTGTTATTTATGGTCAATTTTGTCAATTTCCTTGATTTTTAAATTCGCCAATAATTGATATTTATCTGATATTTAAACAATAATTGATATTTAAAAGCATATTTAAAAGCATGTATTTTTCTAAATTAAACACTTACTAAAATTATCTCATTTTAAATCTGAAAAAAAGTCAATTTTGTATCCTCTGATTCATGAGGTTAAGAAAAAAATGGCGGCTAAGAGAAATTGGCGGTTAGGAGAATTTTTCTTAACTAATACTTGAAATTTAATAAAATCGTGGCGGTTGAGAGAAAATGGCGATTGAGGGAGTAAATACTGTACAACAATTTCAAATCTGCAGAATCGAATTAACAAAGGTAATTTAAAGATTATAAATAAATTCATTTTTATCAATTAGAATTAATTTTTGTAGAATTATTCATATTTTCAATTTTATACTATTGTTCAAGATTCAAATAAAATTATTATCGTATACATGCATTTTTATTTATATCATATCTGTGACCCTCCATTCCATCTTATGAACAATCAACAGCTATCAAATTACTTTAAAATGTTGAAAGTCCTGACTCGAAAAAGATCTCCATAATTCCAATGACAATCCCTGACAATATTTTATTTGCCTTTTTGCTTTCTTTGTTTTAAATATATATTGTTCGCCAAACTTAAAGAATATGTGATACACGTCGGAGAGAGATACATCCTAATCTTAGCTGCCAATGTGTCTCAAAGAGTTGGTGATTAACTATTAAGTTTTTGTAAAAGCAATGCAGGTTTTTGAACCTAAACTTTAAACAAATGTAACTTAGCAAAGAATAAACTTTATTAATCGAAATAAAAACCATCAGAATCAATACATTTTTTTCAACGAGAAACAAGTTTATTGATGCCCGTAGTGTAGAACTCCTGAATTCTGGATGCGATGAAAGTGTTAAAGGCGTCTTTGGCGTCGTTTTAGTTTATGAAGATTTTTTCCTGGAGGAAGTTGTCCAGATGCTTGAAAAATGATAATCAGTGGGCCAGAGGTCCGGTAAGTATGGGGGATGAAGCAGAGTTTCGTAGCCCAATTCGTTTAGATTTTGTAGGGTCGGTTTTGCCATGTGTGGCCGGGCGTTGTCGTGGAGGATAATTGGCCCTTTCATATTGACCAATCTTGGGCACATACTACGGAGCTCGTGTTGCATTTTGTCAATTTGTTGACAGTATGACTCTGCGGTGATCGTTTTACCCGTATTCAAAAAACTGTGATAGATGAGAAATTATTAACCTTCTTTTGATGGAGTTTCGGTTTTGGAAAGTGGTTAGGAGCCTCATTGTGGTTCAACCATTATGTCGAACGTCGCCGATTGTCGTAGAGAATCCATTTCTCATCACACGTCACAATCCGATCGAGAAACGGGTCGTTGTTGTTGCGCAGAAGAAATGCGGAACACACCTTAAAACGACGATTTTTTTAACTTTCATTCAATTCTTGAGGCACCCATTTATCGAGATTTTTCGACTTTCCAATTTGCTTCAAGTACCGAGTGACAGTTAAGGGATCAAAGGTAAGCTCTTCTTCGAGTATTGGAACAAATATGTGTGGATCGACTTCCACCAGCTCAAAAAATTTGTCGTTGTCAATCATCGATGGGTGGCTGCCATGAGGCTCATCTTCCAAGCTGGTATTGCCAGAGCGAAACTTTTGATACCAGCGCTGCATCGTGCATTCCTTAACACTTCACTTGCTCTAAACTTTATTGATGTTTCAAGTGGTTTGAGCTGCATTATGCCTTAGCTTGAATTCGTAGAAGTAAATGTTGCGAAAATCAAGTTTTGACATCTGCAATTAAAATCGAAATTATTAACAAAAGAAACATTAAAATAAGTTTTCAACAAATATATCTGAAAGAGAGTGTGCTGTGAAAATGTTATGAAGCAGAATTTCTTTAGAGTGGTGCAAACACTTTATGATTTTATAGAATGTTCCACTAAGTGTCATGGTCTTTTTGAGAACTTAATAAGTTCTCAGGACCCAGTCACTCCGACATCACTCTTCGATCTTTGAGTACAACGCGGTGGAGCAGCCGTGAAGAATGCTGTGGTGTGTTATTGAAAACACATCCCGTAAAAGTCACTACAATGACAAACGTCACTCTGTATGCCTCGTTTGATCGCGATACAGCCGGGGATCCATCATCCCTCTTAAAAGCAATTGATTTTTAATTTTGCCTCTGTCTTATAGTCATAAGTGAATTTGTAGAGCTCTGCAATATTCTTTCGAAGGCTCTACGAGAAAAGACATCAATATATCCGCCGCGTCATCACAAGTGAACTCATTGATTAGTGCAATCAAAGATTAACGTTCTGAAAAGGCTTTTGATCTGATTTGGACAAAAGCCCAACAAATTGCTGACGCCATCGGCGTTCAATATAAGGAACCATGGCAACGAAAAGTATCCAAGCACATTGATAATCAATGTAAATCACAGGTAATAGAATAAATATCAATATTATATAATATATTCTATGTATGTTTGTTTTACTCACATCAGGTGTTACTCACTGGTCAAGTGAGATACAAATGTTGCTTTTTCTATGGAACTAATGACCTGTTGGTATCAGGACTGGCAAGCCCCTCGATCCAAATGTCCTTCACTTGTTCTTGTGCCTTGAATGCTTGGGTTCTCCAAACATATCTTATCTAGACCAACTAGAAACTGTGTTTTCCTTTTACCGAGAGGATGTGAATGCTTCCAATGCTCGAATTGAGTATCGGTTGTTCTCATGTGAGAATTTGAGAAGGGCTACATCCATTATGTTTTCCTCCATATTTTTAATCGTGGCCTTACCACATTCTATCCCCATCTAGCTACACTTTATCGTCTGGTACTTATGTTAGGGTTTCGAAAAATACATATGAACACTTTTGACAAAATTTTAAGTAGAAAAAAATTTAAAATAATTCTTTTGGTAAAATTATTAATTTCAAACAAAACAATATTTAGTTTAACAATATTTGGAATTGAAAATTAAAAATATTTTAGTCTTTGTTTTATTTTATCAATTTTCAAGGCTGATGAAAACTACTATATAAACAGCAGCAAATTTAGTTTTGTTTGCCCAAAAATTTCTCTCAACAAAAACAAATACCAAGGAGGCAAGTAAACTTATTATAAAGAATTATTTTTATTTATTATTCTTTTAAAACATTCTTTTTTTAAACCATAAGTATCCCGTATGGGAGAAAAAGGTTTACTTTAAAAAATACAATATCGTTCGTTTTGAAGATTCACAGTTTTTACTGTAATCTGTTAACTCGTACGAAATATTGATTTGTGTTTGTGTTTTGTCATCAAGAATTGAATTATTATTATTATTTTTGATTTGTTAATTTTTGTTATTTGAAATAAAGTTTCATAAAAGAATTCGTGTTCATTCATTTATATATTTATGTTGGAAGTCCTTACTGATTAATTGGAGTCAGATTAAAGATTAAAGATTTGTGTTTTTAAAACGTAAATATTTAAATTAAAGATTTTTAAAACCCAACACTTATATTGCTGGTTACCTCAGTGTCCTGTTAACGGTATTTCTCTGCACTCAAATTAGTGAAGAATCACCTGCGTATAGTTATGACACAAGACCAACTTTCAGATTTAATGGTTATTGTGGTGGAATCAAATCATTCCAAAAAAATACTGATTTATCACGTGTAGCAAGACATTTCTGGAATAATTTTGCAGATAGACATTTGAATTTAATTTTATATTTAGTTAAGGAGAAATATTTTTATTATTTGAAATAAATGTATGTCGCTTGTTTAAAACACGTGTGTTATGATATTTATCGATGACCAATATTGAAAAAAACACGGAATAATTGTAGCAAAAATTTGGCTACTATCGATAGAACGTAAAGTGTCCATATATAATGAAAAAGAACATGTTTTAAGAGTAACACCAGGAATCTGGACCATTACCAGAAGTTACCAAATGTTATATAGTCGACAGCACAATGGATGTATCACCGGGACGGCGTGATCTTTATTGGGACTCAGAGAATAAGAAATATAGTGATGAAGGACATAGAAGAACCTCAGGAATCAATGCTCATGATGGAGGAAAAGGATTATGAGCATGTAGGGCCTGAGGACACCGAGGATTTTGATCCAGTCGCCCTGGATGCCCTCCTACAATCATACAACTTTAGGATTCGAGTGCAACAGGGGGGTGAAGAAGATCAAGTCCAGGATGATGATTCATCTGACGCCGAAGCACAAGTGTCCTTCCAAAATAGGACATTGGTTAGAGATTCGTCTGAGGATGAAAACAAGCCATCATGGGAGGAAGAATTATCCTCCAATGATGCGTGGATAAAGTGTGGATAGAGAGTTGATAGAATAAGAAGTGTCGGGTTTGGCGGAAAGGATCACCCAATTGGGGTAGGCTGCGAGAAAAGAACCCCTGTGAAAACAATGACACATGTTGAGGACGACTTCGGCTTGAAACATGGTGTGTATGTATTTATGTACCAACCTGGCACTTTTGCTCAATGAAAAAAATGTCGTTCTATATAAGTCTTCGGGTGCCCCCAATTTTTTTGTCCGCGTACCGTCACTGTTTATTGTGTTATACTAATAAAATTTTGGTGTTATGAATTCAAATTTTGATATCGAAGTTCGACATTCTCAAATTCAGACAGTCCTAAATGGGATAATATCAAGAAGTGTGCAACAGAAAAAAATACGTACATTTGTTGATTTGTCTGCTTGATTTATTGCAAATGGTGGATAACTTTTTCTAAAAATGTTGATGCACCATTGCATGATATCTGTTACTACAATGATCTTCTAAGTCAATTTTACAATCCCGGGATTAATATATTTATACTTTGTTTTCATTTCGTTTAGTAAATTTCTCATCCTATAAAGTTATTAGGCCTAATGGCTTTTTAGGAGGTCTGAGACGCTTATGACTTCAAAAGGCACTACCCCATTACTGTTAATCAATTGACATATTGATTAACATCAAGAAAGAGAAGAGGAGGGCAGCAACAATATTAAATATTTTTAATTCATTAACTTTTTCAAAAAACATCAATCCAAAATGTTATTAATTTTATTTCGGTGAACATTTAATCAATTAAATCAAGCACTTTCAAGTACTAATTAATACAGGTTTGGCTCAAAAGTTTCTGTCGAAATTTCAATAACAAATGAAAGTATTTAATCATCAACGTCACATAAGTTTTCAATATATTCACCATCGTGATCAATGCATCATTGCTACCTTCTCGGTAACTTGGTGATGTCATCCTGGAAAATTGCTGTGGTTTTGAGTCAGTCCATTGTTGAATATCGTGTATTACAGCAGATGAACTGGTGTAATCATTTCCTTGAAAGGCAGATTTCATTGGTCGAAAAAGGTAATAATCTGAGTATGGTGGATGTTCAAGAATGTTGAGACGAAGCTGAGTAAACTTCTCTTGTGTGATGGTAGCCGTATGGGGCCTCGCATTGTCGTGCTGGAGGTAGAGATTTCCATGAGACATTCGTCTTCGCCGTTTTTCAAAAACGGCTACATTCAATTTTTCCAACAGGTTGCAATAATTTTGGGCAGTTATATTCTCAGTAGATGACAAAAAGTCCATCAAAATAATCCCTTGTGAGTTCCAGAATAGACTTAGCAAGAATTTCTTTTTGGTAAGGAGAGTTTTTGATTCCGTCATTGGTTTATCTCCAGAGTCTCACCAAGACTTGTGCCTTTATTGATCACTGTTTTTCCAATAAATCCAGGTTTCATCACCTATAATAAGGCGATACAGAAAATTGTTGCGGTGGAGCTGTCGAAGTAATTGCTCACAGATTGTAACTCTTTTTGTCTTCTCTGCATCAGTCAGCATATATGATATCCACACGTTGAACAAATAGTGTTTTCCCATTTAAATCAATCGTCTTCTCACAGCCTCTGTCACTCCCAATGCATTCAGCAATTTTTCTTGTTGTAGCTCGCTGATCTTCTTTGAGAACAGTTAGTATCGCCTCGTTCAAATTGTATGACGGCCGTCCACTGCGTGGCTCATCCTCCCAGAAAAAGTTTCTACTATTGAATTTTGCTACCCAGTCGGAGCATGTTATGAGGCCAACTATGCCTTCACCAAGGATGCAGTTGATTTCTTTATGATTATTCGCAGTTAACAGTCCTCTCTTCTAGTTTTAATAAATGATTTTTCTAATATCTTCTCGAGGAAACTGCATTTTCAGTACGAATACTCACTAGAAAAACGAAAAACATTCGTAATAGATTTAAACAATGTTTAATTTCATAAAAATTAAGTATTTTATTATAAAAGTTATATTCAAATTGTGAAAATTTTAACATACATTGGTAATAAAACTACTGAAGAGTACATGGTAAAAATTTCATTAACCGCGAATGCATAGAACTAATTTTAGAAAGCTTTATTCATCGGCAGAAACTTTTGAGTCAAACCTGTAGATGATGATGGTCAAGGCTGATTGAAACATGTTATATATAAAAAATATTTTAAAAAGCGCTTTATCAAATATTTAACCTGAAAGATTATTTTCTTCATTCTACAATCACATACATTATGCTTTGACAAAGATTTAATAGATTCATAAACATTGTAAATGTGTATATTTACTTGTATTCAAACAAATTACCGAATAAAACAAATCAGAACGACAAATATAAATCGATTTAGTACGGATTAACATATTCACAGTGTCCAATATCTGTCGATTTCGATACAAACTGTGACTGTAACCTATTCTTATAACAATTTACCGTATGTAATTATACTGAAGTATGATTTACACTTTATTTTACATTTTTGTACTTTTTGCATTTACTACATGCCGCTGATGAATTGCAATTATTAGCTAATAAGAATAATAATAAGTACAATATCAAATAACTAATAATATTTGAAGGAAACAATGAAGAAAGGAACAGATGGAAACCAAAAAATAACACAATAATCTTTATTAATTATAGATTGTCATTTCGAAATTCACTTCATCTTTTCATACGTCAAAATAATTACATTCTTCTTAATATCCATTTAGAAATTCTTGTCAATTTTTTCAACCATAAAGTGGGAGTATTTGATGCTAACAACTTATAGTTAATTCCATCGTTATTTTCCTCGAATTGATAACTTTCCATAATAAAAGAAGAATCGTATCTGAGTTGCGTTCGATTTAACCTTTGTCCAAACACTTATTATCTGCAAGTCACAAGCTTCCAAATGATGGGCCACATCTGTTATCATCAATAATATTGTTTAATAGAAAAACTCATTATTTTTATATTTCTAGATGAATACATTCTGAGAAGACAGAATGAGACTGTAAAATTTTCACTCACCAAAATTAAACATTACATCAAATTATTTACTGAAATAAGAATAAGGTAATAGGTAACTTATAATTTGTTACTGAGTTGCTTAAAAATAGAAAAAAACATTAAAAATTATATAATAAATAATAATAATAATAAATAAATCAGACAAACATATTAAAATAATATCCGGGGTGACAGAATCGACGCAGTTTGTGGTGTGGGGGCGTCGGATAGGGTGTCTCGGGAGTGGTGGGGTCCTAAATACAATCTTACTTGGAATGGTACAAACAAGAATTCCACTCCAAACAATTCGAACATCAGAAAGAAAATCACTAATACTTTTTTAAGTTATTCATAGATGGGAGAAGTTTCCTCCCATTGTTCAGAAATAGAGGGTTGGTTTCGACTGAATGTTGACCAAAAATATTTAAAAATTAAGATAAAAGAAGCTAATTTTTATTCAATAAAAGTTTGTTTTTTAAAAGTAAAAAAATCTATTAATGAGGATTAAAAATAAGTAAAACGTGTAGTTTTTTTATTGATTTATAAAATTTTTATATCTACGGTTGTAAAAGTCTATTTAAAAATTTAAAAAGACTTTTTGATGCAATTTAACTTTAATTTATTTGATTATAAATTATTTCGTTTTGACTTCCAAACAAAACCTTCTTTCCTGATTATTGCAAAGTCAGCCAGTAGACTGAAAATTACATATATTAATTCCAAAAAGGTCATAGAAGATTTCAATAACAACTGTGAAATAATTAATCTAGAAGATAAAAGAGAAAATACAATGCTGTGTGTAAGAATCACAAGAGAATGAGAAACGGTCCTCTTTAGGACTATAATTTGTGATTGTGAAGCGCAAGATGAAGAACAGGTTATTTTCGATAGTTGAAAGAGTATATGAACTTGAGATGAGAAATTTGACAAGACAAAACGATGGACGAGATGATTAGAAGTGGGAAAAGTTGATTTGTAGCACTGGAGTTCGGAAAATTAACTAAGGAGCTACAAATATACGTTCAACAAATGGTAGAAGAGCGTGGTTCCCGGTGGAAACTATGAACCACGGCAAAGTATTTTTATCGTTTGACATTAGATTAAAATTTTCCGATTTTTCTCTTTATATAATTCTCTCATTATTTCTCCGATATTAAATCGATACGAATTAGCGAAAAAACATTTTCCATCGTATTTTATTGCTGTGTAAATCATATATTGTACTTGTTGAGGGTGAATAAAAACTCGACGGATAATTCCGGAGTATAATTTTTATAGAAAAAAATTAAAGAAAAGTTTTATTGAAGATAAAGATTGACACACGTTTTAAAAATTTATTCGATTTCAAAAAAGTATAAAAAAATCGTCAGTTAAAGCAACTGATTTTTTTTGTAAATAATTAATATAGTAATTTTAAATATATATGGATATTTATAATTACTAATATTGATTTTAATTATGTTTTTTTAATTAAATTAAATCAAGTTTTTTGATTTAATTTAATCATTCATTGTTTTTTTATTATCAAAGTTTTTTATAAAAAGTTTTTAATAAAAGTTTTTTTATAAAAGTGGTCACTACAGTACTTCATCACTGTTTCGGCTCTTCTCTTCACATTTGAGTTATTCGTGTTTCTAAATTATTCCATTTTCGATTAATATTTTATAACTCAAAGGTTCTATATAACTTATTAACTTTTTCGCTTTTTTAAAATTAACAAAAACTTTTTCTATGCTTGCAATTATTGTACGCATTTCATGTTATTCTAAATCAAATATTTTCAGTTCATCAAAATTCAACACTGCGTTAATCATTGCTTCAATTCTCGATAAATTATTCATTTCTTATCATTCACAATCTTTTACTTTAATTATTTTCCATTTTTATTTGTATCAATAACCTATTTCGTTGTTTCGATTTTCATTCTATACATTTGAAATTCTTTTTCTTCAATTATCATTGAAACACTTTCTTTGTATGAATTCCCATCATCAACTTCCAAAATATCATCAATTTTATTACTTAGACCTTTCACTTTTATTATATCAAGCGAATCTTTTCCATTAAATATGTCATTCAATTCATCCAAATTTTCTCCAACAAATAAATCGTTCATGTTTTGTAAAGGCTTGTCAATTTATCCATTTTTATTTCTCTTTTCATAATCCTTTTTAAATACTGATTTTTGCATTCCTTTTTATCGCACATCAATGGACTAAATTCCAAATGATTTAAATAAATAATTTCTACTACTTTTATTTTCAGTTTTTGGATGAAGGGTTCGGGTGCACCAAGACCCATAGGGGTCGCCCTCTATGGAGAAAATAAATATGTTTTAGGAAACTTTTTCTCTCTCCTCTTTCATCGCCAACTGATAAAATGAATAAAAAAACTTCGCTTGAATGAAATTGTGCTCACTTTATTTTGACTTCCTCGACATGAGTCTGATAAAATAATTGAAATCAACCTTATATTTCATATGTTGGATTTGACAAAATCGATCATTTTGAAAATTAACATTCAAATTGGTCTCTTTTTATTATCGATAAAATATATCAATTCTGAACTTTATATAAAAGTCAGATTTGTCGTTATCTCAATTATCTCGTTAATTTTGCTTTGGTAAACATCACCCGAATTAACCAATGAACTCGATTTACTTATCCAAGTCAAATTAAATTCCAATTGTTGATAATACATTTTGATATAGTTTAGTTAATCGCAATATTTATTTGAAAACTCGTAAAATTTTTATATCAAAAACAAAATGGCCAGATAACTTGCTGAATCACTGTCATGTCAGGAATAGTGGATTGAAATTATCCCACTTGAACGAGGAATTCCTAGTAAGCGCAAGTCACTAGCTTGCGCTGATTACGTCCCTGCCCTTTGTACACACCTCCCGTCACTACTACTAATTTTCTAGATAAACATAAAAGGAAAATAGAAAATTCGAGACATCAAAATATTTACCGGCACCCAAAGTGAGTCCAAAAAACCAGAACACCGCAAACACGCCCTTCTGCCAGAAATGATGACAGAGTCGATACAGGTATGCGGTTGCAGCTCTACAGAGCCGGAAGAGATTCTTTGGGGCTCGGATGAATTAGGTAAATCTATTTTTACCATAGTTAATGTTAAAATTCAAATGGAACTTAAAAAATCACATAACGAAACCGAACATGATTCCTGTGTCATTGGACAGAAATGTTTCAAATTAGAATCAGTAAGATTCGACTTATGATTTACATACTTATAAAATTCGGAAATTAAATCAACGATCGATTAAAAATTTAGATCATTCGTATTTCTGATAATTTTTTTCTGTTAATAAACATTTCTTTTGAAATTTGAATATATTCATGCCTAATCTTTCTCATAAAAAACGGTTCACAGTCAACCTCGATTAAATTCATAATACAAAATGAATCAGTGTTTTTATTAAGCAATTCATAGTCGGCTCGTTTAATACATTATGGATTAATAATTGACCTTGATATTCCCTTTAGAAACTCATTTCGAATTTGAATTTTCTAACAAATCTTTTTCACTAAAATTTAATTTGATTCAAAATTCTTTCACTATATAATTCGACAAGTCACATTTACATAAAGTTTATTTACAATCAGTTATTTCAGTTAAAATTCTAGCCACAAAATTTCATTCATAAAAAGTATTCAAGTCACGTGTAAGATCATGATCGTCTTTGCGTCGGGGAATTTTGAAAAAAAATTTTCTTGCCCTCTCTCATTCCTCTCAGATTATACCACTCATCAAGACAAACACATCCCTTGAAAACCATACTTTCCTATGCCGATCCATTTAGATAAGGAATTGTGAAATCCAGCCTTGGCTTTTTCCTTAAATTCAAAGTAGATCAGCAGGATCGATCGTCAATCGATATCACTCGTACCTATATGCAAGATGTACTCGATGCAGCTGTTCTTGAATGTCAGCACTAGCAGTCTGGTGAAAGAGGACTGTGTGGAAGATTGTGCAAATCACTTCATCGATTTTGTCTTCAAATAACACGAAATGGATTCTATTTTCTCTAAATTTCATAATATGATCATAATAGATTATTTATTCACTAATTTCTGTTTACAAATTTTTAACAAGTAAAACTTCTACCAATTAAACAAATTCACACTTAATCACTATTTTTATTTTAACATTTATTTTTCTCATATAATAATTTCTTTTAATCCAAATATTAACATTTTTAGATTCAATTTAGCAATAAAATTCCTCCTTTAAATAACACATTTTTAAAAATTTTATTCAACTTCTTTAAATTAAAATTATTACAATAATTTTATTAAAAGTTAAATTCACAAGTCAACCCTAAATCCACTTCAAAAACAATATTTTGAACGTCACTTCAAAGTCAAAAGAGACCACCAAACGGTTCTTCACCAACAATCCGTCTTTCAATAGCAAATTCTCCATCTGTCTCCTAATTTTCTGGCAATTTTCCACGATTCTAAGCGCGGCACTTTTCTGGTAATTATGACGGTACGTCAGCCCGACCTACACCCCACCCTCGAAATTACAATCGGACAGCAAAATAAGAGGGTAATTAAATCATTAAACAATTAAATCCCGAACACATTCGTATTTCCAAAATAATCAATTCTCAAAAAAAATCCTTTCATTATAACATCAATTTCAGTTATTAAAACAACCTCAAGGTCATTAAAATTTTTTATTTCACAAACAATTTTTTTCTTTCACAAATAATGAAGTTTAACTCAGACGTTTTTAAATAAAATGATTTTAAAAATGATTTGTGTTATCAATAATAATTTATTGATAATTTTTCTCGGTGAGATATTTGACAATTTGTATCGAATAAATATTTTCTTTATTGAGAGATCGTCAAATTAATTTTTATCCGATTTGATTCATAAAATATTGACTTGAAATATCCTTCGATTTTGATTGATTAAAAGAACTTTCGGACTCTCGAATAATCAGCTATAAAAATCTATAAAAAATATCACTAAATTTTTACGTTTCTCTTTTTGTATTTTCTGTTTTTTATTACGATTCAATATTTTGAGTGGATACGTCATTCTTTTCTATTTACAAATGTAAATAGAATAAATAAATAAAAAAATTATATGTAAATAAAGGATTTATAATGATGTACTAAAATATCAATGTAAAACTAATTCTTTGGAGTGCTATATTATTCCGTCAACATATTGTATCACTGTGTCAGAATCTAACTCCAAATAACCATTAAAAAAGTAATACATAATAATGAATCTGAAATGATACAGACTTGTTGCAAAACAGAAGAAGAAATTAGTGGAACGTCGTAAGATATTTGGTAAAAATTGTATCGAAAATGAGGAGATTGTATAAAAAAGTCCGCAAATAGATGTTGTGCCATGAACTTTCAAAGAAGAACTAATAAATTGTATCAGTTGAGCGTGACTTATCAACACGTCCTAAAGTAAAAAAAGCACACAACCCGTTTGTATTCCATAATTAGACAGAAAAGGTTATCCAGTTAAATACTTAATCTAATAAAATTCATACGTTAAAAAATAAGAAGAATTATTTTGAATTTAAAAACACCTGTTCGTATTCTTAACGGTAAAAGATTAACTCTGTAAATTCAAGTTATATATATATATATATATATATATATATATATATTTATTTATTTATTTATTTAAAATTTATTTAATATTTTTAGACTTACATTAACTCGGGAACAGTTAGACAATCCTCATAAAAAGGGAACATGGAAAATATATGGCTCAGATTTTACTGTTGATGTATTTTTTACTACAGTAACAACAATTTAAGCTACATATTTGTTTAAATTTTCTAAAATTTATATAATTAGTCATTCTATTTATTAATTTAGAAATTTATATAATCCATCAATATATTTGTTACGCAGAAATTATTTTTATGATTTTATTTGTTAAATAAATCTTATTCTGCAAATTGATATTTTATGATTTTAATACTTAATATCCCATTTTAGGTTCCCCGAAAAAATGACGAACGACAAAATAGCGCTAATATTTATTAATGATTAAAATTTTGGCTTTGTATATTATTTGTTGTGTATAATATGTACGGATTGGGAAAGACCAACAAGGATGCCAATTGGATCGATTTCCAATGGGAAGTGCCCAATGGGATCGCCAGGAAGTGACGATGCATCTCGCCGTGTTTTTTTCAGAGCAGACATGGACGCGAGGTTCGAGTTCCTGGACGCGTATATTCTGTTCTAGGAGAGGATCTCAAAGGCCATTTGTGCTAGTTGCCAAGAGCGTCGACGGAGGGGCATTTATAGCGCTCGTGCTCGGTCTCCTGGAACTTGGGCAGCGAGTGTGCGTGATGAAAGCGCCCGGGTTTGGCTACAATTTTAAGAACAAGCATAGGAACATGGTGAAAGCGTGTTTGAGAACGTGGTGGACACGGAAATAATTGAGAGGCGGAGAGCGAGTTGTACCGTTAAGCGAGCTTGCTCTAGTACAAGACGGTGGGTGAGTACAATATCAAGGATGGTCTGTTTGAATCGAACTTCTCGCGTAACTTGAAATAGCTGAATGTGGTCGTGAAGGAGACGATCAAAAAAAATTAGGTGTTGATCGAGGTGGCTGTATGTGCATGGCTCGAGGGACACCAGGGAAGCAAAGGCGACAAGGAGTGCTTAGATGGGACTGAGAGAACGGTGAGTTGCCATGGTGTAGGTGCTTGGTATGGTGTTTGATCAGGCGGGCAGTAACTCCAGCGCTTGTACCCTGGTCAATAGTCACTGAAATTTTTACTTTAGTTAAATGAAAATAAAAAAATGATCGGTGCTATTATGACGGCGCTATTTGTCGTTCGCTATTTTGTCGGGTCACCCCCATTTTATTATAATTCGGTAAATCCCCTTTTAGATTCACAAAATGAAAATTAAATTTTAAACTGAACTTTAAAATTATAATTTTCAGTGCTTTCACTTACATTAAATAAACAAATAAATCGAATAAAATTATATGAAAATACAATTATTGTGTACCACAATATGTTAACAGAAAAAATATTACAAAACCTCTTCTTATTTCTATGTAAAAATTACCTATTTTGTGATGTCGGAAAAACTATTTTTTCTTTTAAAAAAATTATTTATCAATGTAAAAATTTTATGGAGGTTTTCAACAGATATGAATAAAAAAACAAGGTTATTGTTTTATGGAAACAATGTATTCGCTTTACTAATTTAAAAAAATAAAAAATTTCAAATGTCGTCTTCGTTTTCTCAATAAGTCAAATTAACATTCAAAAATGGCGTTGAACCCTGTTTATTTCCCATTTGGAACACAAAACGACGCAGATGCGGTATATTACCCCCGTGCCAAGAGCAGCAATTCTGAAAATTGCGACGTTGACGGATCGACCCGGTGATCCAACAAATTCGTTTTGATCGAAACAAAAAATGAAACCGGGACGAATCAGGTCAGATTCGAATGCGGTACGGCGAGCTTCTGATATAATCTAGGATCGTGATACTCCGCCAACGACGAACAGCAACGCGAGATACGATCCGATGGACAGCGCCGAGACCGGCGATGCCATAACAATAGTAATATATATCGTAGTTGACCCTTTTAACCCATGACCTAATTCTATTTTTATGTCTTTAACTATTTCTAGATAAACAATTCATTTTTTATTTAAAGAATTGTGAAGTATCTGGCAATAATAATTTTTGTTGGCAAAACGAGCGCAGTGTAATGACCGAGCCCCAGAATCGGTGTGAAGTTACTAAGTCATGTCCGAATAATTATGGAAATTATCTCACAGATAAGGGGGGAAGAACAGCACTCTCACTCTCCGATCAGATTCCGGTGTTGACCCAGCTGCACCTTTGGTTTTTAGTGTAATCCAATCGTCGAGAACAAGCTATCGAACATCATGTATTTCTTGGGAGACAATATCGATAATTTAGTGAGCGACGATTGCAACTGAAAGACTCGATCTAGATTTACCATTTTTATTATTATGTTATTTGTTAGTGAGAGATTCGGTTCGACGATACAAAACATTTGTAGAAGACAACCTCGATTGTCATGACCTTTTTGATTCGTTTCCGTTTTCACGATTAATCATCATTTTTTGATAATACCAAAATTCTTTTAAAAAAATCACAAGCCAAAATCCTATCGCACTACAGGTAGTCGTCGACTTACGACCTATGCAACTTACGACCATTCGACTTTACGACTACAATCGCTAGCCGCGGCGTACGACAGTGCATACCAGGTTCCGGTAGCACTACCATATATGCGTGTACCATTTCAACTGTAATCCCATCTGTCTTAGATATTTTTCATCAAATCCTTCCCAAGATGTCTACCAAGAGGAAGTTGTCTTTGTATACGCCTGTCTTTATCTACACCAGCGGCCAATAAAATGTTTCATACATGTCTATATATCTGTATATGTTATGTTTTGCAATTGGAAAAATGTTTCCTATTGTATTTTTTAAACCTGTATTTTGTAATTTTGTATGTTTTGCAAATATTAAACCAGTTGTACCAGTTGCACAGTACTGTACATATAGCCTACTCAACTTACGACCAAATCGTGTTACGACCGGTCTGTCGGAACCAATCGTGGTCGTAAGTCGACGACTACCTGTATTTATTTCTACACCCTTAATTTTTTTCAAACATTTAAACAAATTCAATTTTTTGCATCAATCATTTTTGCATTTATTTTTGCAGGTCACCTTTTTAATAGTCTATTCAGCGACCTACATCGCTCTCTACTTTTTCAAAATATAAATTTTATTTATATTTTTTTCTGCCTTTATAGTTTTATATATTTATTCAGAGGTCGGTCTCAAGTTCGCCGATCGGATCAGGGCGTCCACGTGCTCCATCGTCAATGCTGGATCATGTAAAGTGAGGGGAGATGATTCTCAACGGTACAAAAACTTTACAGTGAGTAATGACGTTTGCATAATAATACAATGGCCACCATAATGCCCGTCAGCGCCACTTCCGATATTAAAAACGTAAAATATAAATGTAGCGCAAATTTGTTGATATAAATAATGGATGTCTCTTTATTGAGTGATCTAGATGTGATATATCTTCATTGTTCGGTCGTTTCAAGGATTTTTTGTCGGAGATTTATTTACAAATAATCGAGAATAAAAGAAATTGCCCATGATTAATAAAATAAAAAATACTTATATAAAAATATCAAATTATTTTGAATTGGTACAATCATTTCTGTAAGTATTCAAAGAATTGTAATTTTTAGTTCGACATTTTTTATTTAATAAAAACATTTTTTGTTTTCCTTTTTTGTTAACATCTTTTGCTATTCGATCACTCATAAGAGAGCAATGATTTTTTTACAAAAAATTTAATTTTCATATAGAAACTAATTAAAAAATTTTTTTAAAGTAAATAAATATTTTTATAAAAGAAATTTAGTTTTATTTTGGACACTACAATTTATTTATTCATTTTTTAACTTCTTAACTTTGTTTTCATTTTACTCTTTTTTTCACTATATAGTTTTCATTTTTTAAATATATAGTCTTTTTTAATCAAAAAATATTTTTTAATTAGGAAACCTGAAAAATCAATCATTCGTCGTAGAAACAAGTTCTAGTTGCGACCTACATTGAAGTGAATCAGAACTAAAAAGGCAACAATAACTATCGATTCGTCCTTTTTATGCATCGAGCTAAATGTGGTCTTCACAAATTGAATCACATCGTAGAATTTTGTATTTGATAATTATAACTTTAAGGATAACATCTTGGACGAAACCAATATTGTAGAAAATATTGAGACCAGTGATAATATATTTATTTATCTAGTGTACAAAAAATATATTTATAACGTTAGAAATTCAATGGAATGTTAAATAAAGGATGATAAGATTAATAAAGGTCAGTTGATTTTTAAAAATACATACACACAATTTAAAAGAAATAATTAACAAAATTCTAACATCAATCGTTTGTTTTACGGAGAATATTTATTAAAAGTATTTATGTGCCAAAATTGATAAGATTCAGTAATTTCGGTACCAGTAGGAGTAAGGGTATCTGATTGTGAGAATGTTGGATATCTAGAGAGTTTTGATTTTATATCTAGGAAGTACGTTCAATAAATATTGAATATTTTATGATTGCTTTGGTTAAAACTGGTCAACTAATAAACGATAATAAAACAGGAAAATCATTTTTTAATTGATAAGCTTCACAACAATTGCCAGTGCCATTCCAATCGGTGCATACGTTCTAACAATAATCATATTTTGTTCTCTTCTTTTACAATAAATTAGATCTTGCATACTATTATTAAATCAGAATGTGTCTCTAAATTTATCGCACACAATCTCCCGATAGTCACACTTCTCGATGTGATCCACAACATTTTTTAGAGTAGCTGTTGGCGACAGAGCGGAAGCAGAGTGGTGACAAGTCCGGGGTTTGGAGTAGACTGCTGGACGCAGGGGAAAAGGATCGAAGCTCACCCTGCTCTTTCGTCTTCAATTCGAACTCATAGACCTCCAAATCCAATCGCCTTTTGATTTCATCCAATTCAACTTGTAATTGCTTAAACATTTCATCGTGTTCCGGTCCGCATCCGCGCTCCCAGATGAACTTCCTCAACACGTTCCTCTCGTCTTTATCGTGGTAAGGCAATCTGCAAACCTCCACATGATCGACTCTCAATGTCCGACCGCATCTTTGATCTTCATAGCAAATGAAACAAAATCCCTTCAATCGACTGGTGAGTCGGACACGAATGAGATTCAAATTGACGATTTCTCCATATTTGTTATCGATATTTTTGATTTGTTTTTTCCACTTGCGGCAAAGAGCGCTCGAGAATTTTTGCAGTGCGTCAGTCGCCAATTGTCTCCTCTTTTTTTCTCTTTGTTAGTTCCAAGTGCACAAATCGAATTTTCCTTCAACAATTTATTCACATATCCGAACGATTCAATTAAAATTCGGCGATAGAACACCTTTTTCACTCTCATCACATATTTCACTTTTCCTCGTGCGCTAGACTGCTCATTCATTCAACTCTTCAATAGAACATAAATCTCAGTTTCTAATTTGAAAAAAAACGACCATCCTCGAAAACTTTATTTTTAAATCTAGACATAAATCGATCGAATATTCTTTACAAAAAAACTGGCTGCAATATTTACAATTTTTAAATTAAACACGTTTGCACCAAATTTTATTAGATTAATCGATTAAAACAAATCGATGTTTATTATAATTATTTTTTTATTATCATTTTCATTTACCATTTTGGCATCTTTTTTTCGTTATTAATTTTTTTTATTAAGTGGATCGAGAAAGTAGAGATTTGTCATTTTTCATTAGCTTCCAACGAATTGATCAAACAATCGGTCTCGAGCGTGATTGTCGATAAAATTGGATAGAATATTTTTGTTTTATCGGTATCAATTTCTTGTTTCAATGAGTCTTTAACATAAATAAACTGCGGTAAACTATCTGAGATTCTGAATCCAGACTTGAGTTTAAGATTGGCAACAGACCGGAAAAATTCAATCATATTGCATCGGTGATTGATCAGAATCGAAAGTAAAAGAAATAACAAATCGTATTTATTGTACGATTTTTTCTTTCTACTTCTCAATTCCAATGAAAGTAATTTGGCATCCAAAACAATCTCAGCTTGTTTCTTCCGTATCAAAATTCCCGAAATTTGAAGGTAAGGGAGAAGGCAAAGGTAATGAAAATGTCCGATGTATTTTGAGCTGCTTTCAAGGAACTAAACCAATAATTCCCAGGTCTACTGTCCTTTTCAAAGGTAATGAAAAGGTCCGATGTATTTTGAGCTGCTTTCAAGGAACTAAACCAATAATTCCCAGGTCTACTTTCTGAAAACTAGACAAATTGAAAAAAAGTAAAGGTGTCATTTCCCACTAGGATAATGCCTCACACATCTTTGGCCATTCGACAACCATATTAATTAGGAATTGTTGTTTCACCTATTCTATACTCCTGATCTCGCGCCATCGGATTACCCCTTACTTCGATCTCTGAGACAATTTTGACGATAAAATCAATAATTTTGAGAACAACTTTGAAATTCAAAAAGATATGTATTTTGACTTGTAGTGGCAAAATGCCTTCTTATAATAATGTCACTGTGAGGAATATTTGGTGTGTTGATGTTTTTGTGTAGTGTTTGCATGTTTAAATGTTGAGTGTTGATTTGGGATTGTGCTTCTCCTAATCAGATGGATGATTAATATTTTAATTCTTATTGTCTGAAACTAACTTATTTAAATTTATATTTAATATTCAAATTTTTAATTTTTTGTTATTGTAACTTAAATAATTTTATTTTTGTAAATTATTAAAAAATCAAAATCAAATTAATATTCAAAAATGATTATAAAAAGTAATTTTATTTTATTCAATAAATTTTAGTTTAAATATTTAAAATAAAATAACTTTCTTCAAGTTAGTTCAGATTGTAAGGAGTATTAAAACATTGAGTGATGGAATTAAGTGAAAGCAATACTATTGATCGTCATAGAGATGATCAAAATTGTGAATGTAATAAATGTTCTGTCAAATGTGAGTTCTCTTAACAGTCACCAATATCAAACCTGGTAAATTTGGGAAAACATATTGTTTCAAGAAATTTCAGTTTGATTTCATTTAGATTCATCTCAAAGATTAGATTTTGGTTGTCAATTTTTATCTTGATCATATGTTTCCGTTAGCTCGTAAAGTACAGACTGATAGACAAAACATCGTTTTCTCAAATAGCAATCGGAATCTGCCAATGGTTGGTTTGCGAGAATGATCATGCTTAGTGTATTTTGCTTATTTTGTGGAAAAATGAAATAAATTTATTTAAATTCAATAAATTATATAATTTATACATAAATGTGATAGTACGATTTTTCAGTAATCAATGAAAGTCACAGAAGTCAAGGCAATAAAATGAAACAGGAAAAATAATTATTCAAACCTTTTATTCCATATCTCAATATTTTTAATTAAAATTTCAACGAAAATATCCAAATAAAATCACAGAGAAACACATTTAGATTGTAATACATCATCAGGAGAATAAAAAATTAAATTTTAATATATTGCAACTGTTCTTTAATTAGCAAATATTTATTATGGTTCAACTGAAGGGTTAGTGTTTCTGTCCCTCGATCCATTCAAATACTTTCCTCTTTAATTCTTCATTCGGTTTTACATCAGACATCGCCAAAGGCTGTCTATTAAAAGGATCCGTGGGGTCGCTGTAATTTTTTTATGACGAATTAATATAACAAGATAATGGAAGAAAAGAATTCATATGTAAACACACACAAACAAGAAATAATTGGCTTCTTCGAAAACGTTGTAAAGAATGTAAATATCTATGACACAAGCACATAATTTATTACACATCAGTTAATTATATCACGAACAACTTATTAGAAATTCCAAAAACAATGAAATGTCTACATAAATATAATATTCGGTAAGTTATTTAGAACGAGAGGAATTCGATCAATATTATAGTGAATTTTTGTAGATTTGTGTTAAGATTTAGTAAGTTTTTAAGTAAGAATTTCTGTGGGTTCTGGGTTTGGCAGAACAGAAAAAAATTATTTTTTGTTCTCTGAAAATTTAAAAATAAATTGTGAACGTTAGAAAGTGTTCAAAAGGCAAGATTGTACGTAAAAGCGTAAAATCACTGGATCTCAGGGACTTTCATTCGACATTCGATAACGCTTAAAACGCACTACATTTTAGATACAAACAAATGTTATAGAAAAAAGTTTATTAATGGAATAGTTGTGGGCAAAGTGAAATGAACTTTCATATTTGTACACCTTATATTAGTGTGAACCAAAAGTCTTTTCGTATTTTTTATTAAAAATTTAAACCTAATTTTACAACAAATAAAAAACATTTAAGTTTCAAAGTAAAGGTCATTTGAATCTATAGCTTGAACCCATCTATGGGCAAGCTGTGCGATCCCGCTGCGGTACCAATCCTTGTTCTTAGTAGCGAAGAACTGGTGACACCCGTTTTCGACCTCGGCCAGATTATTGAAGCTGCGACCACGAAGAAAGTGTGCCATAGAGCGGAAAAGGTGATAGTCGGATGGCGCAAGATCCGGACCATACGCTGGGTGTGGAAGAAGTTCAAAGGCGTCGAGATTTTTGATTTTTTCCTTTCTTTGTTTGGCGGTGTGCGGTTTTGCATTGTCCTTTTGCAGAAGAACTCGCTTTCGATTGATCAAAGCGGGGTATTTCTCACCAAGTGCCTCATACATTCGATCAAGTTGGGCGCAGTAAAGGTCAGCGTCGATGGTACGACCATTTGAAACCAGCTCGAAGTGAATCACGCCTTCGAAATTCCACCAAACACACAAAAGTGCCTTCCTT
>MQRK01242508.1:0-10830 GCA_001938485.1 Girardia tigrina | reverse complement strand
AGAAATCCGCCCCACGTTTTTGGTTAGGTATAAAATTTCTCACATGTCTAGAAAAAAATTATTTTCCTCTTTTTAGTGCATTGGTAATGCTTGAAAAACGTTGTTGTTTTTATAAAAAATTTTTTTATTAATAATTTCAATTGTGAACTGAGAACTGCTGTAAATTTAATAAAAATAAAATTGTCATTGAGCTAATCGAGATTTTGAGAAATTTGATGAATTTTTTTTATTTGAACTAAATCTTTTTATGAAAATGTAGGATATTGTAGGTTGACAGAGATTTGGAAGTACGTGGGTGTTAATGTGTTTCAGAGAAGTTAATTTGATGATATACATAGTGGATTCTGCTGATCATGATAAAATTGATGCGATGTGACATGATTTTAATAAATTATTGGTAAACGATCATTGACAAATAAATGAGAATTGATTGAATTACGTCATTATATCGATCAGATTAATCTCGAATTCGAGAAAGAAGAGAGAAATCGTTTCGAACTGACCAGGGAACCTCCTTAACCCGCAAACGCCGATTTCGATGAAATTGGGTACATATATAGAACTCATCGTGCTGAATAAGATACACTTTGAACAACCTGCTCTTAAAGCCTAGAACTCGATATATTCGACTTTTTTAGGTTTCAAATTTTTTTGAATTTTATGTCAAAAGAAAAAAACAAAGGGTGAATTTATTATTTATTCATCAAAGTCATCACAAAAATGAAAATCAATGTAAAAATTATTAAAACAAAGTGGTGATTTGCACCAGGAACAAAAAAGAAAAGGTATCTCTCAGCATGACAACTGCGAAAATGTTAGAGACATATTATTGAAACAAAAATCTGCAGGATTTACAAACTGTTCATAGTTATCAATGTAACCACATTGCTTCGCGTAGAGAAGCTGTCGCGGCATTTTTTCTATATTTCTGTGTTGTTTGTATGTAAGTAAATTTCTATGGTAATCAACGTTTATTAAACGTATTTAATTACTTAGGTACCAAAGATGTTGTGTGGTTATCAATACATTTTGTTTACTAAATTTCATGTACTAGTTTTTATTAAAGTAGTTAATAAATTTTATTTAAATTTGTGTCCAATTTGTTGATTTTTAAGAAAAATTACATACCTTTTGTGATAAATAACATAAGGTAAGTCAAAGAACAATTCTTTTTGATTTAAAGAACTATCCCATAAGATGGCCGAGAAATTAATTGCGAATATTGTAGACCGATTGAAGAATGGGACAACATCGATGGAGCTACTTGTCCATATCAAGTAACTTCTTGACGATTCCTTGACTGGAGAAGAAATCATCTTTACTACCGAATCAAATTTAATAATGCAAGATACATCGGAATTTGAAGATGATAAATCTGATGCAAGTGATATTTCGTAGAGCGATGATTACGATTGTTCTTCCTTCAAAGATGATGAGAATTTCAGCAGTCCTCCTGATAAAATAAGTTTTGAACAAATACGGGCTGCAGTCGAATATTGGCAATCAGGAAAGAAGAAACATTTAAATGTTGACACTGTGAAACGCAGATTTTGTTTCATCAAGGACAGGAGACAACTCTATCGTTTTGCAGAGATTGTCAACAAAGGATGTCCACGAGCTCTAAAGCTTAAGCAAGTTTGGGAGCATGCTTACGATCTTTTTAAAGGTTCGACTGCCAAGCACACGATAATTCATTGCAACGATTTAAGAAGATGGTCATTGGATAAAGCACGAGAAATATCATTACTTAATTTTAAAGCGAAATCACATTGGCTCCACAAATTTAAAAAGCATAATCGGATTGTTTCGAGAAAAACAAACAAAATGATATAATTGAAAATGTCACATTTAATGGAAAATTTTGTTGTATCAGCCACTGTCTTTGTTGGAGAAACAAAGAAAAATCACCGAAATGGCACTTACAGATGTCTACAACACTGACCAATCTGGTTTCAATTATGAAATGTATAGTGGAAGAACCCTCGCACCCTGTGGATCAAAAACTGTTGAAGTGGCTGTTCAGCAAGTAAACGCTACAACTCATTCATATACGATCCAACCTATTATATCTGCTAGTGGAAGTCTTCTATCTCCAATGTTGCTCATTCTTCAAGAAGCTGGAGGAAATTTCGGTCCACAAGTTGCGAAAAAGGTTTTAGATCAAATAACATCTATCTACTAGCATTATCATCGGGTAAATTTGGTGAGGCGCTAATAACTTTGAGGGAAAACCTGGTAATCCGGATGAAATTTGTAAATTAGTACCGTCTTTATGTTTACGAAATGAAAACTTCAAAAAGGTTTTAAATGTTAAATTTTTATTTTAAAAACTTTTATAACTAAGTTGTTATCGAAATGTTAACTCTATAAAGAAAAGTTAATTATCGGAATTATTTGTTTAATTCAAATTAATTTTTGAATTTGCTATTTATTCAGTAATGTTTACATATAACAGTAAATAAACGTAAATATAAATAACTTTATTTCTTGATCAGTATGTAAATCATAATATTATTAACTTTTGATTTGCATAATAAAATTGTTCAAACATTTTAAAAAAGTTTTTTAAAACTCTATTTTCTGAAAGAAAAATATATCAAAAAACCTAATCTTAAAAACAGTAAAAAAAACTCTTGTATGTTTTATGAAACGTTTTAAATATGTTATGGTTTATATTATTTGTCTTTTGCAGTTTTTGTGATTCAAACACGTATAAGTAGTAATACTTTTGTTCAGCTAGCGGTTGAAGACAGTTTTATCATTTTGAAAAAAAAGCGGAAAACAATGTAACTTTATTACATAAGATAAAAATAAAAACATATTTAGATATTAAATGTTATTTATAAAAAAACTTCATAATTCGTCTTTTAAAAGTAATTATTGAAGAAGAAAGTGGATGAAAATATAATATTATCAAATGATCAAAAAAAATAACACTTGTTAATGAAGGCTTCATAGATGTGCAGTTGTAAATTCTATTACCATAAATGAATTTAATGTCAGATAACATTGATTTCAAATTACAAAAATGTATTCGATGTGTCGACTTTTTATTAAAGTCTTATACGAAAGATAAGAGTAGGAATGATGGTTGTGAATTTCCACGCTAAAAAAGCTTTGTACATATGGATGGAACATTCTAAAATTAGTTTATTCCATACTTTATAATAGGTTGCGTTCTAAATATGTATCCATGGAATTTAGAAACCTATTTTTAAGTCTTTTTACTCAAAAAATATTCTCAAATCTTTGCACTCTTACTCATTTTCGATGAAAATAAATGATAATGTGAAAATTTGATCAAATAGTTGTTTGAGAATATAAAAAAATTAAATGAAAAAATTTAAAAGTTAAGAAATTTTATGTAATAATTAATTTGATTTTTTGTTAATAAAAATATGTAATTTGAAAAATCCCATGTATTTATTGGTTATGTTTAAATGTATCATTTTATAAAGAGATTTTGATATCGAATAAAAAATTATGAAGCGATATCGATTTTTTTTATTGCGATTGAAAATAAAAGAAAATATTGTTCCTGAATCAAAATCGGCTCGAATGACATTAAAATTGAAATTATTGAAGAAAATCCCAGATTATCTAATATCTCCATCAATTCCCGAATCGAAAACCGAAGATGAAAGAAAAATGATAGAATTCTTGCTGCAGCAGATGCACCCAGACACTGGCATCTCCGGCGAAGCCATGTCAAACATGAACAATTTCGTGAACGATGTTATAGTGTTCACTAATTCACAAATCGTATCAGCAGTAGCAACCAATTAAGAGTTTTTTTTCCAAGTGATATTTATTTTAATTTTTTGATTTTTAATTTTGAAAAAATTTCTTAATTGGATTTACGACCCCTGAAATTTTTGAGCTGAGAAAAATTCAGACGTACATTAGAAAATTTTTAATTCAATTAAAAATTTAAAAAATTGATCAAAAAAAAGTATTATCGAAAACTTTGAATGAATTAATTTTGGTATTGTTTAAATATATTCGAATTTTTATCGCGTTCTTTAAATTTGTTTTCTTTGTAATTAAATATTTGAAACCATTCTATTAACAAGAATGCTACTGTTTCAAAAAGCGATAAACAATCATTTTTCTAACATCACATATGAAGAAATTTTTGGAAAAAATAAATGCTCGAAAAAATGCAAGAAAAAACAGGATCATCGATCTTGGTTTTATCGATTTGTTATCGGTCGTTTTCCGATGGAATTCGAACGGGAATCCGTCGATCCTGATTATCGAAAATATCTGATCGCGCAATTGCGAATCGCTGCCACAACAGGCGACTACTCGTACTTGGCAACGTTGCAATACGATCCCCGATGTTTCAATGTCGACCAGTCCAGATCCCTGTCGATTTATTCGGAATTTCCCGATCCGAAATGCGGTCGGAGTCTGTGGGCGACACGTTTGACCGGGACGGACTCGATAATTTACGCGACCGATATCGGTGACACTGGTCACTTCAGATGTTTTTGAACGGATTGCAAGTGAGACCAGACGATTGGCGTATTGCAATGAGAAGTCGACAATCACGAGCAGAGAGATCCAGACGCGAATGATACTGCTGCGGCCGGGAGAGTTAGCTAAGAATGCCGCAAGGAGTGAAAGAAATACGGCCCTCTTTAGGGCCAAAATTTCCCAGGACGATATTCCATACCACAATATTTCGTGACAGTGTCGGCCTGGTTGATTAGTATTTGTAGATCTCTATCATTGTTAGAAACTAACGCAATGTAATCAGCGACAGCCAGAACCTGTACTGTAGAGTTTCCAATTTGGAAGACTTCGACATTTATAGAATTTACTACTTCCAGTACAGTAAATGCAGGGGATAAAAATTTCGATAATCAGAAATCGACAACAGACACGAGTTGAAGAACTCTGAGCGTGGCTGCCGCGCTCAACATACCGCTCTGCGATCACTAGTAAATCAAAAAATATTTTGTTATAAACGTTTGTTATAAACGTATCCACAAATGTTTAAACTGTATTTAATATAAATATTTTGATTTTATTCCTTCTATGGTTTATAATAAATTTATTATGTTATTAGTAAGTATTTAATTGCAAAATGGAGAAGGAAAATGTTTTTGTATGAAATTTTCCCTTCTAAAAATATAACAAAACATTATGTTGGCCAAGTAGAGTTATGCCTATATAAAGCAAACATTTTTTGATTTTCTAGTTCTTTTATTTAATTCAGAAAGTTTTTTTAGATATTCCATAAATATTTGAAAATGTATAGTATATTAATATTCCCATGGTCAATTCTTCCGTTTTCAGAATTCAAAGACGGTTATAATAAACTTAATTAATTATTCATAGTTTTATGGAATTTAAAATTTAATGATTCATTTACATTTTAACAAACTTTAATTTTGAAGTTATTTTTAAAACCTGAAATCAATTTTTTATTACATGATTTTACTTTTCAAATTATCCTCATTTTTTAAAGTAATGTTTAACATATGTATACATATACATTGTATATATACCTACAGTTTTAATAAAATGTTAATTTAGATAATTCTTATGTTTAAGATATTGGAAAAACAAAGTCATTTCGATGGGTCCTTTTCAAAATATGGTCCGCTAGAGAATTTAGTCAATAAAATGTGCCTCATCCAGCATACAAATTTTCACAATCAAAACATCAAAAAAACATCATTTAAAACTATAAATAAATCTAAGCATTTTCAATCAGATTCTGAAACAAGTACCATCCATGTTTTTTTAGTATTGTAATATTATTGTGTTTCATATGATAGACCTGATGCAATCACTGGATGTCATGGTTAGATTAGGAATGGAAGGCAAAAATAACTGCTATCAGAAACTGAAATGAACTAAAATTGAACTTTATCATTTAAATTTGTATAAAACCCCCATAAAGTGAGAAGTTTTATTGTTATTATTTATGGCAGTTTATTACATTATTTTATGCTTTAATTTTCTAAAATTACAAGCCTTATTTATGAAGTGACTTTGATTCTTTTAAAACATCTGGACGAAGTATAAATGCCTGTGATTTATTTGCTTTACATTGCACACTTCGAACTTTCATCTTTTTATCATTGAAAGTGTCGTAATCCATGATATAATGTTATCTCATTATTAACATAGCTCTCATCGTCTTATCACTAGGGCAATTTTTTTGTTGCATTAAAAAAAGGAAAAGTTGCATTTTTATTTAACAAAAGTTGCAAAAAATTACAAAAAGTTGCAACTATTAATTTCATTGATCAATTAAATAGATGTTATATAATGACTGATAAATCCATGGTTACTAATCATGAACTTGCGTAATGACAATTACGAATTGATAATAAAAAATTAATAACACATTAAAAATAATAAAAAATTTAAAAAATCCAACATATATTTATTCCGTAAATACAATATTATTGTAATATGTGATAAAGTATTTCAAAATATTTTCAGCGTTAAATGGTCGATTTGTAGATAATAGGTTTTTTAGCATTGAAAAGCTTCTTTCAACTGATGCTGAAGAGGCTTGACATTTCTGCAAAAAACATATTGGCTTAACTGTTTCATAACTGTCGAACGTCTCTCATGATTAATAACAGAATTGCAGCATAAACAAAATAAATCATTATTAGGTGTTGCAATGAAATATTTTGGAAATTCTTTCTTATATAATTCGGCTTTCGATTTTAAATTTTTGACCATTGTGGTTCTATGAAAACATCAAGTAATACAAAATATGTTTGAATTTAAACTTACCTTATTTTAAATTAATGAAATTGTAATAAATTTAAATGGTTATCTAATAATTAATTACCATTATTTAAACAATTTTATTTAAACATTATTTAAATAAGTTTTAGAAAAGTTGCAAAAAGTTGCATTTTGTAATAAAAGTTGCAAAAAGTTGCATTTTTAAAAAAAAAGTTGCAAAAGTTGCAAGTGCAACAAAAAACTTGCCCTACTTATCACTTAATGTGGATTTCGTTTATAACTATTTATAAGAGAATATTCTCTTGATAAGTTTTCCAATCTCTGGAAGACAAAAATTAACTTTGTATAGTCTTTGTTTTTCACAATCTTTTTATTTACCCAATACGTATGGTATGTTATTACATTGGTAATTATTTCTATTCACACAAAAGTTTAAATAAAAGTTTAATCCTCATATTTTCAACAAAAGATAGCTTTCATCATTGTTGGGTTCATTATTAAAATCAGGATTCATTAATTCGGAAAACTATTTCTATTACAACTTTCATTATACAAACAAATTTATGAGGAACAATATTTCAGTTAACATAAACAAGATTTTAACATTCTAAATATAAATAATAATATCGATTTTTGTAAATGTAATTTTATTAAGTTTTGTATAAATCATATTTTGTCTATGTTTTATTTTTACGATGTTTATTAATTTAAATATAATTTTAGATCTTTAAAATATTTGAGTGGACATCTGTTGAAATTAAATTCCTAAATAATTTTTTTTCTTCATTAATTTTTAAAACATTCAATTATAAATTATTTTTTAATTCAAATTTCAATTGACAATTAACTTCAATAAAACATTATGATTTTTTTCATTTACAACTTAATTTTAAAAAAGGTAATACATTTTAATTAGTAAAACATTGTTTTAACTTATGTCAACTATAAATATGATTTTTAATTTAAAAATTTTCAAAAATTTAAAGTTCACCAAAAAACCCATAACAATCATTATTCCGATTGTTGTTTTCTCTGAAACCTAAGTCTTTTCTAAAAACTTATGATTCTGGATATGTTGATGTTAGTCTACATTAATAAATGTTTGTATCAAGTAACGGAGATTTTTATTAAAACAATAAATTTTGTAAAACATGAAAAATGGGTTACCAAAAAACGTTTTAAAACCATTCAATTTAAGGCATGTAACTAATCGTATATTCATTTTTTGAAAAGTTACATTTACATAAACCATACTTGTCAATTTATTAGTTAATTGCAAAGGTTTGCGTCCGATGTTTATGGATGAAGTTAGCATTATCACTTTGTAGTCCTATGGCTCCTTTTATGGTTGGCGAGATTTTTGAAATAAATAAAAAAGAAGTGATAGTTTTGAATTTAGACATAGCACTTTCAATATTTTTTGGAAATTGAGGAGAAACCTTTTTCATTCTTCTTCACAATAACGCTAGATCACATCTCGTTCAACTAACGTTGCAGAAAATAAGAATTAAAGCTAGCCATCCTGTAGAACTCACAGTATCCCTCGGACCTTGCCTCTTCAGAGTTTCATATGTTTGGGTCTCTGCAAAACAATTTAAATATCAAACTTTTGGTTCTACGGACGCGGTCATAGTTTTTGTATCACAAAATTACTTAAAACGAAAATATGTAACTGAATTTTATTTGAAATTTGGAACAAATTTTTTTATCTAATATTGTTCCCATGTTTAACAATGGTCTTACAAATCTATTTACCCTTATAAAATTTTGATTAAAATTATATTAAAAAGTTGAATATATTTTTTGTGGACTTTGAATTTCTGGAATTTAAAATTTTAAATTGTCATTTGACACCGTTGTTAAAAAATTATGTTTAACAATAATAAAAATGATTTGTTTCAAAGTCGTCCAATTGATTTAGAAATCAATTTGTAGATCAAATATGTAAAAACGTCCAGTTTTCCAAATTACAGATAATTCTTTCTCAAAAACACAAATATTGAAAAACATTAAGACAGAACTTATTTGAATTAAACTGTAAGTTGAAACTGGACTGTGTAAAGTAATAGATGAGCACTAATCGCATCATGATTATCACTTATTGCACTGACAAGGTTTCTGAGAATATTCTGCTGTCATTGTTTAAAGAAATTAGAGCGCAAGTACAAAAAAGAAATTAAAACAAATTATGACATAATATCATCTATGACATTGTAAGATCAAAGAATAGAAATTTTGATTCATGGTTAGCTGATTTATTCAAACAGACTATTGAGCATGTTTGTATACACACAGAGACACACACACTGCACTGGTGACTTCACTCGATCAATTCATTATAAACTGATCTGGTTCTTGAGATTTCTGTTTCTCTGATAAACATTCCTTCGTCAACCCTTCTGGTTTTCTGGAACTCATCTTTTCATTCTTAAAACGTTTAGTAGCGCAGCAAAGTCATTATCGGACAATAGTTTGAATGTTTCAGTTAATTTCACAAGGTTGTAGTTCTAATTGTTCTATTTTTAACAATTAAACTTGTATTATTAATTGTCATTTTGTGTATTTCTGTTAATTTTAGTTTCAAAAATCTTAATTGTAACGTTTCATTCGTTACTTTCCTCAAAATTATTAAATGAAATGCAATGAATGTTAAAATTTTGATTTAAAGATGATTAAAGTGATAATACAACTTTAGAATTCAAATGTTTTTATAAAGAAAATAATCAATTCGTATTACAAACTCTAAAGAGATGAATCGACTATTTTTTGTATTAAAAGTTTAAGGGCTTACTGAAACAGGCTTACTAGACTAAATATCGTTTGGTGAACCTGTTTTAATTGTTGTTTATAAACAACAAAAATAGTAAACAAATTAATTAAGAAAATTAATATAATCTGAACACATAAATAACGTACAATTATCAGTCGGTCTCGTTTCGTTGAAATATAGAATTGTAAAATAATGTCAGATAATATCGTTGGTGTGATCTAATATTCGTTGCAAAATAGAATTGCAAAATATTATCAGATAATATCGTCAGTATTGAAATAATATGTCGAAATCGTCATAAGCGCAATAAATGTTAGAATTGTCGTAAGCGTAATAATTATCAATCATAAATTATTAATGATTTTTTTTAAAATTTTTATTTTGTAATTGTATTTATAATTGCCTATGGCAATTTGATTATGATAAATTATTATTTGGTATTGGGAAAAGAATAATAGGGGGGAATATAACCCACTGTCTTTCATCTCTTGACTTACTCCTTTCTTCTTTCCGTTTTTCTATTTATTGTAACGTATAATTATAAAGAAAAATTAAAAAATAAAAAATACATCAACTTCATACACCATAAAGTATAACAGAATTATAAAAAAAATAAATATTACTAAAACATACACATTCCTTACACTAAAGATATAAAAATGCTAAAAATAATGAAATAACAAAATGTTACTCTAGTGCCAAGAAAAGAGATAAAATAACCACACAAGCGAAAATTACGCAGACAATGAAAGAAATGTGATAACAACAAAAAAGAGCAGAACCACACCTATATCGTGGAAGACATACATACATAAATTCATCCAAGTAGAAAGAGTTCACACTACAGTTTTAATTGAACTTTATTCAAAAATATTTAAATATTCAATTTTTAAATCGTTAAATAACACTCCTGATTTCAAGGATCCGAATCTCTAAAAATTCAAAGTATTTACATGTATAAAATTCCAGTCAAGTAAAAAAGAGAATATAAATTTTGTAGATAAAAATTTACACTAATTAAGATATAAAATATAATATGAACACTGTTGGATTTTTAACTTTCTTCAAATACAAATATTTGAAAATGGGCTCAAATTTCAGTAATTGTTTCAAAAGAATCGTTCAAATGATTGAATGTGTCACGATTTCTATTTTAGAGATTTCTAACAAAAACTTTAATTGTCAAGGGAATGGTAATTTTTAATGCAGTGACCAAAAATCAAATTATATTAACGGATAACATGAAATAGTAGGACACCTACTATTTTAATAGTAGGTGGAAAAAAAATTGAAAAGGCGCCCAATATTGGTTTACACCTACTATTTGGTGCTTTTGTTTT
>MQRK01242507.1:0-11197 GCA_001938485.1 Girardia tigrina | reverse complement strand
ATTTATTATGACGATAAATAAAATAATGCAATTCAAATGTAAATTCGCCATAGCGAATTTAAATTTGAATTGCAATCAATAAAAAAATAATAATCAGAAATTTATATTTTCTGATAGTCCAACAGATCAACCTAGATTTTGTCATTATTATTTTGTTCACCAATAAGAAAATTTTGTTGTTGAAAAGAAAAAAAAGAAAATCCTTTGTGAAAATGAACTTCCCTAGTTATTATTAATATGACAAATTGATTTTATTCTCCAAAGATCCTGAACATTTAAACCGTTGATATCGTAATATCGTAATTTTTGGGAATCTCAATTATATCCTTTTCTGCAAAAAAAAAAAGTAACTGTTCTTTATTTTGTAAAATTCACAACCACTTAGTTATTTGTTAGTGAATAATATAGTTTGTTTTAAAAGTTCAGTGATTTTGTCCTTTTTTTTTATCTTTAGGGTTGTCGAGTTGATTCAACGTTTCCATTGAATTAACTTTGCAATTATTGAAGTATATAGGATAATTCACTAGTTAACTTTATTAATAGGTGAATTATTCGTGTTATTTTAGTAGAAATAGTGAGTCTACGGAATTAACAGAATCACTATTTCTACAAATACCACTAGCGCACTCACTATTTGACATCTCTCTTGATCAATATATTTCTGTGTTCATATTAATGCTTGTCTGAGAGTAACTTTATTTAATTGTCTAAAATCCATTCACACTCGTATTTCTTGTTTCTCTTTCTTCCAGACGCATACCAATGGAAAGTTCCAAGGTGAACTACATTTTTCGATTATATCATTTTCTTCAAAATTTTTAATAACTTCGTCTAATTTTTAATCAAAATGCCAAGGTTGTCTATACGGCTTTACTAACACCAGTTCACCATTAGTTTCTATTTTGTGTTTCGTCAATGATGTTTTCCCAATATCCAATTTATCTGCCATGAATATCGACTTAAACTCTTTTATCATGTTCATCATCTGTCTTCATCTGATGGGCTATCCCTTATCATACATCACTATTTTGTATTGATTTCTTAATCAGCTTTATCCCAAAATTATCCAAAAAGTCCACTCCTGTTATCATTTCTGGGTTCATTCCTTTGACAACATAGAATTTTATATTCTTTTGGTTCCCTTCAATTTTAATCTTCAAGAGTACTATTCCATAATTTATAAATTCCGAAGCATTTGCGCATGCTAAACGTCTTCGCGATTCTTTAATCCTAATATTTGGTATGTTTTTAATTAAACTTAATTCAATCACATTTACTCTAGCACCAGTGTCTAAAAGACAGTGTACTTCTCTATTTTTAATGTAAATATCTATACTTGGTCTACCATCCAGTTTGTCATATTTAATGTTAAGTTTTGTTATTTTTAAAATTTCTTCATTCTTTGTTTTGATTCTTTTTTCTTCCATTTTACTACTAAAACAGTTTTCTTCACATTCTTCTTTCCAACAATCTAATTTACAAACTTCCAGTGGGTTATTTCCAGTCATACAATTACATATACAATCAAACATGTTGGGTTCTTTATCAATATTAGAATTCATTAACACCAAAAATTTATTAATAACACAATTAACAATTATTCAAACAATTTTTAGTTAACAATTTTTGTTGTAATAAAAATTGTTGCTTTTAATAAAAATTTTTTGTAGAGGAACTTTTCTGTCGTTTTCTTTATGACCAGATTCTTATGTATATAAAAATATGAAATTATAAATATAAATAACTAATAAGTGATTTTAAAATTGAAAATTTTTAATTCGATTTTTTTGAAAATTTACATTCCTTATTTTTAAATTAAAACCAACAAAATTTTGTTGTCATATTTTTACTAAATTAACCTTAATGATTTTTTATTATTTTAGAATTAGTTTAATGTTATTTTTTGTGAAACATTTCTAATTAATAAAGATTTTAACGTTTTATTTTTTTTCAATATTTAAAAATTTTATTATTAATATTTAAAAGCATTTTTACCTACAATTATTTTAAATACCATACAATTTAAATACCATAAAATAATTTAGAGTATTTTATAGTAATTTACAAATTTTATTATTATTACGATACATTAATGATAAAAGCCTTAATTAAATTTTTTTTACAAAACTATTTAGAATAATTTTTAAAATTATTACAACCTATTTTATCCTTGTATTTATATATATATTTTTTAAATCAATTATTTAAAAATTCATTATTTCCCAATTAATTTCATTTTAAGTTTTTTTTACTCTTCAAATAAAATTCGATTATTCTCGAAAATAACTTTTTAAAATTAATTACGATATATTTTTACATTATAAATGTTTAGACAACTATTGATTTTAAATATTTACTTATTTCAATATTATTTATAAAAATTATTTATTTAAAAATTTAAAGAATAAGCTTTTCATATGAGTCCTTCACAACACACACATTCACATACACAATCACACACACCATCATACTTATTTTTATCATTTAATGAAGCACATTGATCACCTCTCCTTGCGATCGTGCCTCCTCGTTTCCCTGATCATTTTCTCACTTTTGTCTCTTATCTGGGAAGACCCTTTTAGTTAACTTTCCTTGGTTTGATCTAGTCTCTTCGTATTCGCTGTCTTCATTGCATTCATCAATTTCCGCAACTGGGTATTGACGATTTTGAGGGCTATTATGGTATCCTGCATTATATTTTTTCTTCCAATCGCTGTTTCTACTGTATTGTTCTCTTTCCTTAAATTTATTCTTGTTGAGATAACATTGAGTTCTATAATGGCCATTTCTGTTGCAATGAGTACACTTCACATTTGGGCAATCTCTTCTTATGTGGCCTTGTTCTTGACATGCATAACATTTTACAGTTCTGTAATAATTGTTTTTCAGTTTGAATCCATTATTTCCTTGGTTCCTATTGTTGTGTTCGTAATGTCTATGTGTGGTTCTTTCGTTGTGTACAGCTTTGCGTCTAGTTACGGTTTTCCAATTATCTCGTTTATTTACCGTCGTATATGATGCCACTGTTTCCTCACTTTCCATTTTACGTAGTTCGTACATATTGGTAACTACGCTTTTTATATCTTTGGTTTCAGTTGTTCCTCTCAGTTTTAATTCTTTTTTTGATTTCATAACTGTCAGCATATTTAAACTGGCAAGGTTGAGTAGTTCTTTTTTAGACAATTTTTCTTTTGTTAGTATATTCACAAGTTCTTCTGCTTTTTTGTATGTTTCTTCAGGGTTGGAGGATCCCCACCGTTAGTTTACCAACTCCTTCATTGTATCCAGAATGGATTTTTCTTTAGTAAATGCAGCCTTCAATTTTTCTTTGTAATTTTTACAGTCCATCTCTGAATATTTTTTTATTGCCGATGGTGTCATAAACACAGTCACCATCACTATTTTCCTCTCTTCTGCTATACCCATAATGTCAGAATAGCGTTCGAAATTATCAATGAAATCTTCCGAATCTGATTCTGATCCATTGAAGTTTTCACATCCCATAATGTTCGTTGTCACATGAGCCGTGGTCGCCATATTAACAACATCACAATTTGAATGCAAACATTTATTTACGACACAAACAGATTCTTCAAAACAATTTTCAGATTTCATCTTTCTTTGATTGATATAGTTTTTGATTAAATATTTAAATATGAAAAAATCAATGAATGGGGAAATTTTAATATTACATTTTAATTTCTCAAAATTTTTTATTGGATAAAAAGACATTATGTAATTTTTTAAATAAACATTAATTTTTAAAATATATTAAATTTAATAAGTTAAAATCGTTTACTGAAAATATTATTAAAATTCATAATTACCAAACTTTAATTAATTAGTACTTAAAACTAATATAATTAAATTAATTTCATTAGATTCAAATAATCAATCAAATAACATATCAATCCCATCTGAGTAGGAGAGTCACAAATCTAAACAGCATACAAACAACAAACTTACAACATTCCAAATTATCTCTCACAGTGTGAAAAACCATATTGGTGTTCTTAACATCCGTTTTATAAAAAGTTCTCTTTTCTTTTAAAATAAAAATGTCGCATAATAAAAAATATATGTCGAATGCAAATAATTTTTGTTTCTATCATCACAATTGTTTTAAATATAAAAATAAAATGTTCACCAATTTGAATTTATCGTTTTGGATTGTCATATAATTTTATATTCAATACTTTCTTTTTTAATTTTCTTAATAAAAAAGGCGAACTATTATCTTCGAAAATTTTGAACAAAAAGCAAACAAACTATGTCAGCAATATCAACGAAGGAATCGACCCAAGCGATCAGGATGTGGTGCCAGATGTGGCCCGTTTGATGTTCAAACGCCATCATGCACCTGTAATTTATTATTATTACCGGACTGTTGTTCGAGACCCAAGTCCCATAATCCGTTGCCGGCAACCGGACCTGTCGAGGTCTCACAAAGACTCTGCGGCACCCTCACAACACTGGTAAACATGCATAAAAATGAAAATTTAGGTGCTAAACATGCATTTTTATTATGGGCGCAAATTTTGTTAGTACTTTTAGGTCAATCTACTCTTTTTAGGTCAATTCAAACAGTTATTCAGATTACTTGATTTCCGGCTAAACCGAAACTCGGCTAATCAGAACGTTTTTTGACCATTTTGGGTGTTCGGATTAACCGGAGTAGACTGTGTGTTTTTTGGAAGGTTCTTTTCTTCAATTAGAACTCATTCTAAAAAGTATTTGAATTGAAGTTGTTTAGTAAATATTTTTAAAAGTAGATCCAAGTAAACTAAACAAATGACATCTCTACGATAAATATTATATAAAATTGAATATGAAATTTTAATAAACGATTATTTTGAAATCTCTAACAACATTAGTGGTCAGTAACGTTTGTATGATTCTCTGGGTTGAGACACGAAGAAAGGCTTTCTACTTGACCGATAATAGGAATGTTTCTCTTTTATTTAATATTGAGAGCCTCGTTAAGAGACTCTCACTTCAAGTAAACAAGGTCCTTCTCACCTGTGATCCGATAACAATGATCTCGGGGATATTGATCCGATCTGACTTAAATTTCTTTACGCAAACTTGTAATTCATTTATTGTTTCGATTAGACTTTCCATTTTTGTGCTATTGTGTGAAATTTTCTTTTAAATTGTTACTAAATTTGAATTTCAAAGGTCATTTGTCAATCGATTTATTTGCCTCTGTTAAAGAAATCTGACATTTTATTCTGTGTTCACTAACTTTAATTTTCTAATAATGCCCCCATCTTGTTTGTAGCATAAATACTTTCATTTTCATCAGACATATGAATAGTTAGTTAAAATTTTCTACTTCGCCAGATAATTTATTCATTTTAAAATATTAACTATTTGTCAAAAACCGAAAATTATTTAATATTGTTTAAAAAATGATTTACAATGTATAAAATTTGTTATACAATCAAAAAAAGTTGTAAGATTTAATATTTTTTTAAAAATTTGCTAAAGTTATAAAAAATTCTAAAATGTTTTGACAATTAACAAGTTGGAATCAATTAAAATTTAATGAAGTTAACTGAATATGATGAATTAAAATTAGGATAAATTTAGGAAAATAATTTAAACGAAATTCATTAATAAATTTGTGAAATGAAAATAAATATTTAAACGAAAATAAATATTTATTTGTTACAAACTGTTCGTCCTTAATTTCTCATTATTGAAAATTATTTCAAATGCTTTCTAACGACTGATTCGATCTCGAAACAGTGAATGAAACATTCATCAATGACAAACAGATCAAATTGTGTAATTTCGAATCGCTCAATGCCAGCGATAGGATTCGCTTGACGTACGATCAAATTACGTTCACCGTTCAAAAGAAACCCGTTTTGCTCGCGCGGATCCACTAGTTTGGTTGCAGCAGATGTCGTTGGTGGCCTGTGGCAATGAATTCCCCGATTGTATCAAGCCGTCTAGTGTCACAACATCTGCATCATGGGACCAGTACCTTTCGGATGCCACGACTGAGTGGTCTTATGAAGTCTACGTAGCGTCTGATCTAGATGCGGAGCATGACAAACCCCTAGGCCGGCCTGATCACGGTTATAGCAATAATTTTTTTGTGTTTATAAGAATTTTCCATATAAAAAATCCAAAGTTGTATAAAAATTTATTTCTAATACACAATTAAATAATGTGTGTCTTAATTTTTATAATTGATTGATTTAAACAATCTCAGTGGTTTTATATATTCAGGATCCTTTGATATATTATGATTATGATATAAATAAGATATATTTATTTTAATTTATAAATATAAAGTTACTAATTTATTCTCACAACCTCCGCTTTAAATGGCATTTAACTATTTTATATTTCTATAGATTAATCGTCTCGTTTTATTTTTCAGTTTGAAGCTTCTATCATGTATCTTGAGAATAATTTTTAACGGTCCCTCATATCCATCAGATCCTTTCAGTCGATTTTCAATTTTAACTAACAATAAATCTCCTTCATTAAATTCACGTTTTTGTGTTTCCACTGACAATAGTGCACTGTCTATTTTAGCGTAAGTATTAGATGTACTGGAAAATTTGGATTCTTGTGATATCAAGGTGATCAGTGCTATTACCGACAATGCCAGATGTATATTTGCCGCGATGGAGCTCGTATTTCAACAATGCCCTACTATGTTGGCTCTAAAATGTGCTTCTTGCATAATCAACCTTATAATTAAAGATGCGTTGAAAAATGATGAGTTCATTAAAGTTGGTTTTCAGATACTCTTTTTTTCAGCCACATTCAGAATGGTATTATAAAGAGCTATTGTGAAACCAGATTGAACAGTGTCTTCAGTCGTTTTATGGATTTGGTGAAATACATCCGGACACAATCCGGACAATTGTTTGCATTGAGATCACAATATCAGCTTTGACTCTTTTCATTGTTGTACTCAATGTTGCTCAAAAAGACGGTTGTGATTGGCTGACATTGTATAAAGAGTTCTCCAAATCAGTGACAAAGACCTCTAAATTCGGTGGGAACCACTTGGCTGCGGAGGCTGAAAATCGAGGATATTTACTACTGAATTTAGTTGTCCACTTTCATATATGAATGAGCAAATGCAGTTATCTGAAGCTTCTAAAGGTATTCTTCACAAGTGTTTGAACGCTCTTGGAAATCCTGATTTTCATCAATACATTTGCGAGCACAAATTTCATTCACTTGCAATCATTCGGAGGAGATTGCGTCTATTTATGGAACATAAATTCAAAACGTTACCAGTATCCATGGAGAGGTGGTTTAGCGTCCACAAATTTATTCATTCTCCTTTGAGAGAGAGAATGTCAAATGAACTTAGGATGACATTATTTTTATTCGATGTAATCAATCCTTTAAATATAACATTTATTCTCCATCAATTACTGAAGACAGCAGTGAATTTGATTTTCTCGTCATAGATAACGATGATGGTGACAAGTGAAAACGTTTTTTGTACATTGATTCTGAAATAAAGATTTATACTTAGTTATTTTTTTATATGAATGTATCAATTTTATTGACAAATCTATTTATGAAAGATTCTCAAAGAGGGGATAAATATTAATAGAAAACAAGCCCAGATATAAATAATTTCTAAATTAAAATGACAGCATCCCAATGATTTGAAATTATACCGATAAACGATAACTAATAAATTTTAAGGCACCTTGTACTGTAGCCCGTAGCCCGTTTCCCGTAAATATAAAGCCGTAACCCGTAAATTGACGCAAGGCCCGTACGGGCTCCAACCCAGCTCATACCACATCACAATTAAATAATCCATGTTTCTTGCTTGTTGTCTCGAATATCCGGTCATTTTCTGTCTGTTATAGTCATAGGTTTGCATATTTCTTAGTTGATATTACTTTGTTGAAAATGATTTGTGAATTCCGTTTGTTCTTTTAATGTAGTGGCATATATTTTATTGTCTTTGGATTTGGCCACTTCAACTGCTTGGTCTTCTGTTTTAATAATATCTATCTTCTCTACAACTGCTTTGATTGAATTCTGAGATTTATCTTCTTGAAGATAAATTGAGGTTTTTAAGCTGACATTTTCAATAAAATGTTTTAAAAACTATGCCTGTGAAGAATTATTTGAATTGTGTGATGATATTGTGCAGGTTGTATGTTGATTCGGAATGTGTCTCTTCTACCCAGATGAATAATATGTATTTTCTTTGATTCTTACTAATTAAAAATAATTTAATTTTAAAGTAAAAAGATTTAAAATAATTTTTGAATGTATTATTTATTTTTTAATGTGTTACGATCGACACTTTCAACCCCACATTTGACCCCTTCCATTCATTGCACCACCCCGTGAGCACAGAATTTTGGTGGAATTCGGGAATAGTCAAACTCGATTATTCTCGATTGCGTTTAAATGTTTTCCATGCGTCAACAGGGCGGTGAATTCCGAAAGGGATCTCTGAGTAGGCCCAATCGTGCTTAAGAGCCGGAGTCGAGAGGAGAGCGCTGCGAGACCGTCTGAAGCCTTTCTAAAACCCCTGAAAAAGCTGAAAAATCAAAACAAAAATGAAGTTAAACTAATTAAGAAAATTAATTAAAAACAAACCATCATCCGATTGCCAGACAGCTGTGTAGGTGGATTCTGGATCGTCCTGGGTGAGAGATAATTAAATAAGGACATCTTTATGACATGCTTACCAGAACTGTACAGTCCACTTGAATGCCGGTACAGTCGCGGAGATAGGGAGGCCAGTTCTCAAGAATCAGGTGTGGGCTGCATGAAGCGATACAGCGGCATAATTAACTAAATTATAAAATAATCAGATAATCAACTGATAAACGTCTGACATCCCAGAATAAATCTTACCGACCCAGATAAACCAGCTGTCAGAGCAACATGATAAGCCGGTGTGAGGATTACCCGAACTGCAAACATAAATCAGCGAAAAACCCCGTATCCTGTCCTCGATAAGCCAATATAATATAAATATTCCGCACACTATAAATACTAGATACACTGCATACACCACACACACTTTTTGCGCACACACTGCGGACACACAAAATAGAATAAAAAAACTTAAACTTAACACATATATTTAAAAACACTTTTTTCACACCGTTTTTTCTACGACAATTCTTCCGGTGAGCAATCCTCCTAATTGATCAAGTCCGAAATCCGAATTAATAGAGGTATTATCATAGCGTATTTGTAAATATCGTTTTTCTTTTATTTAATATTGATTTAATAATTAATATATTTTATTTAATGAGGTCTTGGATTTTATCTCTGAATTATTTATTTTGAATTATTTTATTAAATGTTGATTTAATAGTTAACATAATTTATTTAATGATGTCTTTGATTTTTATCTCTCTTTTTCACCTTATTTTGTCAACTTTAATGGTTCGAGGACAAGTTAATTTAATGATACGTCTAGGGGATTATAGAGGCCTCCTCCGTAGGGACTTGTCGAGGCATAAGGGAATGATGTTGCATAGGATTGAAAAAGTGGAAGCAGAGAGGTGTAAATAACGTTCGCGCTGAGAGAAATGTAAATAGTGTATAGAATTTTAAGGAGTTATTAATATATGAAAATAATTATAAATAATAATGGAAAGTTTTATCGCGTGCGATGGTCATAAACAGCGACATTAAGTATGAGTTTGATGCAATCGTAGTGGTCTGGCTATTGGTTTATAAATAGTTTAATCGTTTTATTATTTTTTCTTACTTAATATTAATTATAGATATTGCTTATTAATATTACTGTAAAATCCCGAGCATAAGCTGCAGCGCGTATTAGCTGCACCATTTGCGTCGCTCACAGCTTGTCACTTGATAAAATTAAGAAGGAATCCAAAGAACTTTCATACCTACCGGATTGACATCAAAAGTGCAGTCATTAGATCTTACTGTTAACCGTTTGTTCAAGTCTAAATTGTGCAGGAAGTTGGAGGATTGGATCATTAAAGATTATGAGAACATCAAACATACTAAGTCCGGAAATATGAAAGCAGCTGACTGGAATACCATTTTTTGAATGGATTGTCTCCTCTAGGGAAGTGGTTAACCATTCCACCATTTGGAATGGTTTTCGTGTTTCATTCTGTGAAGACGACGATGTTGTTGAAATTGAAGAAAATGAAATGAATGTGAACGAGTCTGATCCAAACATTGCAGTTTTTCATGACCTTGTAGAATTTCACTTGTAGAAAATTCCGCTTTTATTGACAATGAAAAGTGTGATGGTTTTGAGGAGTGTGATGTTGAAAATTGAAATAAATAAATAATTTTATCTTCAATTTGAATTGTTTTTTAGTTGTATAAGCTGCACATCATATTAGCTGCAATTCAAAAGTGTTACCTTTATGTACGTATTAGCTGCAGCTTATACTCGGGATTTTACAGTATTTATTATTTGCCCTTGATTATTGAAATATTGACTTATTTATTTCGAAATTCTATTATTTAATCTTATTTGTTTAAATTTATAAATAAATTTAAACAAATAAGATTAAATAATAGAATTTCGAAATAAATAAGTAAATATTTCAATAATCAATTCATCAAATTTAATTTAATTTTGTATGAGAAGAAAGAAGCGATCACCAATTGTTGAGAGTTTTACACGAGTTAGGGCTCGAGGAAGAAGCATGTTGATTAAGGGGAAGATAGCTGGATGAGAGAGGGAGACCCATGTACAGGTTGTAAATAGTGATAATTAAATAGTAATTGATAATAGACTCAAAACAAAATAATGTATATTGATTTTTAAATAAATTTAATAAAATTTTCATAAGATGGCGAAAAATAATATTCATCTTTTTTGTAATATGAATTAATTATATTATTAACTTTCTTCAGTAAATATGGTTCAAGCAATAATAAACAATTCAATTCATTAATCAGTGTGTATAACCATAATGAATTTCATTGGGCTACATATTGGAAGTGGATGTTGAATACCCAAAATCCATCCATACAAAGCATGAACAGCTGCCTTTTCTGCCATAAAGCAAATGTCCACCAAATGGAAAACATAAGAAGCTCCTCTGCCACTTGGAATGTCGTCAGAGATATGTAGCCCATTACATCAATCTCCAGCAAGCCATAAGGAATGGTCTCATAGTTACAAAAATCCATCGGGCTCTGCAATTCAGCTAGTCAAAATGGCTTAAGCCATATATTGACTTCA
>MQRK01242504.1:0-14540 GCA_001938485.1 Girardia tigrina | reverse complement strand
TACATTCAAAAATTATTTTAAATCTTTTTACTTTAAAATTAAATTAAATTATTTTTAATTAGTAAGAATCAAAGAAAAAATCAGTCATGCATTTGTGAAGGAGAGGCACAATCCGAATCCAACATACAACATGCACAATATCCACACACAATTCAAAACATTCCTCACATCCCCCTCGGTTTAAATGGCTTTAGCCATTCAACATTTCTAATCAAAGTTCTATCATCTTAGAGCTGTAACTCGTAACTCCTTTCGTGATTTCATTTCAACACAATTGCTGGACCCATGTAACGGTCATCTTCTTTTGATATGTTTTCTTTTTTTTATCAACACTCTGTCTCCAACTTCAAAAACTCTTCTTGTCTCCACATTTTGTTCGACATTAACTTGGTTTCCGTTAGTTTCTTTATTGTTCTTCCACCAATGTCTTAATCGTCTCCCAAATATTATTTCAGCCGGTGAAACACCTGCCGTAGCTTGAACTATACTATTCAACAAAAATTCTATTTCCGACAAAACTTCTATCCAATCTCTGTGGTTTCCGTCCTTCATTCTAATATTTATAGCATCTCTGATTTTTCGGAATTGTCTTTCCACTATTCCATTTGTATTATGATGATATGGACTTGAATAGATTATCTCGACTTTGAACCTTTTAACTGTATCTTTGAACAAAGCTGATTCAAATGTTTTTCCTCTATCAAAATGGATTTCCTTTGGGGATCCAAATTTCCGTATCCTGCGATAATAGTTACAAAATCCTAAGAATGTCTGTAATTCTTTTTTGCAGCCTGGTAACTTCCATTCTTTGATGCTCTTGATTTTATCAAGATCTGTCTTCACGCCATCTTCGTTGATTACATGACCTAAATATTTTATCTCTGTTTGCATTAACCGGCATTTTGTTGAGCTAATTTTAGTCCTGCTTGTTTTATTCTCAATAACACCATTTCTAACCTTTGATTGTGTTCTTTTATCATCTTTCCAAAAATCAAAATATCATCAAGATATATAACACAGTTGATCCAATTTTCTTTTCTTAAAATTAAGTTCATTAATCTCTGAAAGGTTACAGGGGTACCACATAACCCAAATGGTATTCTGAGACACTCGTATTGACGGGGTCTGGTACTGAATGAAGTCTTATGTACATCTCCTGCTGCCACTGGTACTTGGTGATACCAACGTGATAAATCGAGAGTAAAAAATATTTAGATCCCCCAATACTATCGAAAATCTCTTCTGAAGATGATATTGGAAATATTGATCTGTTTGTTTTCGTATTCAGAGCACTATAATCTAAGCATAGTCTTAGCTTTTTTAGCCTTAGCCACTACTACTGGAAAGTTCCAAGCGGACGTGCTAGGTCTGATAATTCCTTTCTTTTGCATTTCCTCAATCATTACTTGTACTTTTTGTTCAAGTCTCAGGGGTATCCTTCTAGGTTTAAAATTAATTGACTTTTCATTTTTGGTCTCAATGGTGTGTTCGATTAGATCACTTTTCCCGATATCCAGTCTATACGTACTAAAAATATCTTTATTTGCCCGTATAATTCCCATTAGGCTATTTCTTGCCTGTTCGTTCGGTGATTTAATGAATTCGTCAAGGTTCTTCAGCTTTTCTTCAATTTCGGTTTCCTCTTTTTTATGATTCTCCTTCGATAGGCTGTATATTGATCTTTTTTCTGTCGTTTGTTCATCTTCATGATATAACTCTACATAACCCAAGGTAATCCCAGTACGTATCTGTCTTCTTCCTCCTTCAATATTAGTAAATCTGATCCAAACATATCCGTCATAACATTTAATAAGGCTATCCATYGCCATCAGGCCTTTTTCGCTGAGCTTCTCTTTTTCTCCTGTAAAAATAAATTCTCGGTTTTCTTCACTCATTCTTTCGTTGTAACTGTCCACTATCATTCCTTTAATAAAATAATCTTTATAACCACTCGTAGTAACTTTATTTGATACAATAATTTTATATAATTTGATATTTGAGTTTCTATCCGGTTGTATCCCACATTACAACCCCCCAACGCGGACCCTCCTAGTTTAAAGACTCCACCGTTAATGTTTTTGAGATAAATGGAATCTTAACATTCTGGATTTCAATACAATCCTCTCCTGCATTTACTTTTATTTCGTATTTTTTTCATACTTCTTAATCCGATGAAAATATGAGGAAATATTTTAGGCATAATGTCGAAAAAATGGGCTGTAATATGTGGTCCGATTGCTACATTAAGTTGAACCTTTCCTATGCATTCATCCGTAGTACCATTTGCACATGTTATTTTGGTTCTTAAATCATAAATTTTGACGTCTGGATTTCGTTCACAAATCTTCTCCACCAACTCTTGACTGATGACAATTAAGTCAGCACCTGTGTCGAACATGACTTTGACTGGCATATTCGCCGTATTACACTGAACAATCGGTTTATTTCTCGCTTTCTCGGGTCTTGATTCTGATATTAATGTCGGTTCGTATTTATACAGATTCTTTTTGGTCGTGCTTCTTGACCGTGAATATAATTACTATATGCTTCTTTCAACGTTGGTTTGTTCATAAAAATGACCTTTGACTTTCCTTTGTTCCATTCTGACTTGTTTATCATATTAACTTGATTATCCTGCAATTCAGTATTCTCCTTCTCTGATGGCCCGTTACTTAAAACTTCTTGCTCATCTTCCTGAAAATATCTTAATCGTTTTATTCCGCAATCCCGAATTACGTGATTTGTTGCTCCACAACCGTAACATTTGCGTTCCTTGCAAAATTTAGCAATATGTCCTATCCTTTTACAGGTGAAACACTCTCTTTTATCCATAGAATATTTAGGGAAATTTCTAGTCATATTTACTGGATCATATTTTCTTGGCTGTGGTTTTTCTCTTATTCTCGATATTATCGATTTCAATTGTCGTATCTCATTCTTAAGTATTTCATTTTCAAGTTTCAGCTGTTTCAAACTTTCCTGATCATTTTTAATGTGATAAAAAATTTTGTCATTCTCGAAAATATTTTCCTGTTCATGCTCGTCCTTTATAAGGTCAATCACTTCTTCTAATGTTTTTGGTTTAAATAACCTGACAATTTTTGCGATTTTTCTTATATGCCAAACCTTCCAAGAAAGCTTCGATCATTATATCTTCCTTGATTTCTTTAATTCCTAAACTTCCTATACGTATTCTTTTGGCGTATTTGATGATATTTTCATTTTTATTCTGAATTATCTGAAATATTGGTTTGATATTGCTTATTTTTGACTCTTTTTCATTTAAACATTCGTTGAATGTAATCATCAAGATTTTCGGAATCAACATCCTATGATGGATCGCTTTTGATTTCTTTATTGATTTCATCATAAAAATATTTTTTGAAAAGTTGCAATTTATCCTTTTCTTCGTTTTCACCGAACGTAAATAATTTGAAAAAATATGTAATAAGAAGCTTCCAGTTCATTGGATGGCCAGCAAGAAAGCATGGGTAACTACCGCAATTTTCACAGAGTTGTTTAATCCATATTTTATTTCAGAAGTGAAGAAATATTTGCTAGATAAGTCTCGAGTTCAAAGTGATTTTGCTAATCGATAACGTGCCAGGTCATCCGCATTTTGAACATCTCAATGTCACGAAAGTCTTTCTTCGACCAAACACAACCAACACGTGTAACCATTGGATTAGGGCGCTATCTACAGTTTTAAAAAACATTGTGTCAAGCGGACATTTCAGCACATTTTGGATAAGATAGAGAATGAAGAGATGACAGTCATGAATGTCTGGAATCAATTCTCGATTTGGCTGTTAAAGCTATAAAACGACAAACTTTAAATACTTGCTGGAAAACGATTTGGCGATAATGCAGTGAAAGAAAGAGCCTTCCAGAAGAAATATCACTGCAGAAATTATATCTTTTTCACTATTGGAATTAGTTCCCATTTTGTGATTTTATTGCTGTTAAGAGAACTCACACATTTGACAGAACATTTATTACATTCACAATTTTTATCATCTTTATGATGATCAATATTATTGCGTTCACTTAGATCCATCAATCAATTTTCAATATCTCCCATTATAATCTGAACTATACTTGATAAGATTATTTTTTTTAAAAATATTTAATTTAAATTTGATTGGCTAAAATAAAATATTTTTATAGTTATTTTTAAACATTAATTTGATTTTAATTATTTAAAAATTTACAAAAATAAAATCATTAAAATTATTTAAAAGCTGCAATAATAAAAACTAAAAATTTGAATATTACATCTAAATATAAATAAATTAGTTTCAGATTATAAAAATTAAATATTGATAATCCATCTGGTTAGGAGAGGCACAATCCCAAATCAACATACAACATTTGAACATGCAAAAACTACACAAAAACATCCACACACCAAATATTCCTCACAATTGCATCATATCATGTTTATGCGGTCCTTAGAAATTTGGAACCTATACATGGTTTAGTGCACTTTTTATGCGGTTTTTTATGCTGTTCTTGCGGAACTTATCTCCCGCATAAAAAGAATCTACTGCAATCAAAACAGAGAGTGCAGAAGAAAGCATATTTACTGGAACAAAGCTAAAGTCATGCACAAAAAGTACGAATTGAGCTTCATAAAGCAATGAGACCCCCAGATTCTATCGATTGGCGTTTTGGTCGAACAGTGCCGAGTTCTTTAGAAAGTGCATCCCGAACCGACCAGATCGATGGGAGGTCACTGCTGCCAATGGAAACCATTTCCTATACGTGCAGAATCCGCTTGACGCTATTCTCATATAAAGTCATAAAAATCGCACGAACTTTTGCATACACAAATAAAAGATAAATGATAAAAAACAAATGATAAAAGACAAATCATAAAAGATCAATGATAAAAGATCAATGATAAAAGACAAATGATAAAAGATCAATGATAAAAAACAAATGATAAAAGACAAATGATAAAAGATCAATGGTAAAAGACAAATGATAAAAGACAAATCATAAAAGATCAATGATAAAAGATCAATGATAAAAGACAAATGATAAAATACAAATGATAAAAAACAAATGATAAAAGATCAATGATAAAAGACAAATGATAAAAGACAAATGATAAAGGATCAATGATAAAAGACAAATGATAAAAGACAAATGATAAAAGATCAATGATAAAAGATCAATGATAAAAGACAAATGATAAAAGACAAATCATAAAAGATCAATGATAAAAGACAAATGATAAAAGACAAATCATAAAAGATCAATGATAAAAGACAAATCATAAAAGATCAATGATAAAAGATCAATGATAAAAGACAAATGATAAAATACAAATGATAAAAGACAAATGATAAAAGATCAATGATAAAAGACAAATGATAAAAGACAAAACATAAAAAATAAATGATAAAAGACAAAACAAAAGCAAAGTCAAATGGAATTGTAATTGTATTTACAGAAAATATAATAATAATAATAATAGAAAACTTCTCGGATCGATCGGATGGAACAACAGAGTCACAACAGTCACAACAAGGAGAGCAGCACAAGATCAGCGCCTCACTCGGTGAACTCGATGAAAGAGCCAGGCAGTTCCAGTGACTTTGTGGGGGCTCTGTTCGCGTTGAAGATCTGCGGAGATGCGGTGGCGGTGATGATCGAGTGCTGCTGCTGGTGTTGGGGCGCGTGGATGAGCCGGATGCCGGGGCCGCCACTGGCCAGTTGGGACGGAGCCAGTCTGAGTCCCGGGGAGAGCACGGTGTTTTTGTTGACGACATTCTGGCTGATAGGGACGAGTCTGATGCTGCTGCCTGGGGTCCCTATGATGCCGCTGACACCGCTGGGCTGACTGTGCGGGGGAACCAGGATCCCTGACGAGAACACCATTCTCCGAGGTGTTGAAAGACCGCCCACGGCCGCTGCCGGTGCCATGGTTAGTTGTGGAGAAGCCGGCATCTGCATCAGTTGCCCCTGTGGCTGCCCGTATCGAAGAGTGGGCGACGCGGCGATGGTGGCGGTCTGGCGCGGCCGCTGACTCAAATTCTTCAAGTTCTGCTCCACGTAGAACTGCTCCTGACTCGACAGTTTCGATTGTAACGGTCGTATCTGTCTCTGAATCATCGGACGATCTTTCTGCTGTTGGGACGTCTGCCTGCCGGATTCTTTCTGTTGCTGGGGCTGGCTCTCTCTGTTCGCCAATATCTCTGTGATTTTGTCTTTGTGGGACGGATTTATTATGCAACCTGTTCAAGACGAAGCCATATCAATCCATGCTACACAATTGCCCTTCTTATATTGAATATCTGTCTCTAATTGTAATAATTATCCAGATTTACCTTGGTAACTGTCGTGATAAAATGGAGGAACAGAGAGAACGTCACAAATATCGACACCAAGACAAGAGAGAGCGCAATATCGGTTGCATGGGCTTATTCGTTTGTCACGGTCAAGACAGAAAGGAAGAAGAGCCAAAAAGAATTACGATATGATGCCAGAATGAAAAGAAAGATGTGATGAATTTCAGGAGATTTCGCGTTCATTTTCAGCGTACACCATTCATTATTTTAGTAAGGTTGTCTAACGACGTGTTATACGAGCGTCACGCGAATCCAGTCGCCACTTGGCCATAGATTACGATCAAAAACGCATTTCGTTTGCAAGAAGCTCCCTATATCATTACACCGAGTTATCAGGTTTTTAGGAGTTAGAAGGGTATCACCACAAAACGCCGAGAATGAACACATCGAATTTAATAATTAAATTAATATTGAGGAATGTAAATATCAATGGCGATTTACTCTTGATAAATACAAATTGAACGCCATTTTTCAAAATTTATTTTGGTTTCGTATTTAATTTCGGCGGATCACCCAGTGCCAGTCAGACTGAATTAACATAAGTTTTTGCAGCTTATATACGAGTGGTGATTGTGTAATCAAATGTGTCCTGGAGGATCTATTTTAATTAAGATAAATCTTAATAATACGATTCATCACACCATTTCCCGTAATGCAAATTATAACCCACATGAATCAAGATATGTCTTATTACCCAATCATATAAAATTCGTGATATGTTCGGCAATAAATCTCCCACTGCTCTCGGTTTGTGCTCCGATCTTGTTTATAAATATACATGTAATGAGTGTAACACCACAATCATTAGAGAGACATCTCATCATCTCTGCAAACGGATCAAAGAGAATAGTCGGTTGGATAATGGGAGCAATATTGCCGAACATAATTTAAAATGTAAAAAGAAAATCAGAGAAAATGATTTTAAAATTCTGTGTAATCGATTTAAAAATTACTGGGAGAGAGTGACGAGTGAGGCATCATTAATAAGATTCATGTATCCAAAAATTAATATTCAATCTTCACACTTAACTTCTGAGTTAAACATTTTCAAATGGCGCCTTTATTACACAATTGATTGTATAATCACCATTCTCATATATCAGCTGTAACAACTAATGTTAATTTAGTCTGAAGATGACACTGGGTGATCCGCCGAAAAAAATTAAAAATTCAATACATATTTATGGTGATAAACTTTACAGAAAATTTTAATGGGCCCAATCGGTTTTGTAGACAGAATGTCGATATTTTATTTCTGAGACAATATTTTACAACAGTCAGAATATTTTTAAATAATAAAAAATCAAATAAAAATATTATTTTATTCTCAGTTTTGGAATTATTTTTACAATAATATCGGATTATATTTTTAATGTTTATTCAATATTTTACTTTTTTGTAAATTTTAGTATTAATTTATTTAACATTAAAAACAATTAAAAATAAAAACAATGTTTTCCGATATTATTATACAAATAATTCCAAAACTGAGAATAAAATAATATTTTATTTGATTTTTTATTATTTAAAAATATTCTGACTGTTGTAAAATATTTTCCTAGAAACAAAATATCGACATTCTGTCTACAAAACGGATTGGAGCCATTTCAATTTTCTGTAATTTAGTTTTTTACCACAAATACGCATTGAAATTTTTTGCGACCTACAGACACTTTCAGATGATTTAATTTAGATGAGTTAATTTAGGCTCCTTTGGAATAATTTTCAATTAATAATATTCATTTAATTATTAAGTTCGACGTTTTCATTCGCGGCGTTTTGTCGTAGATTCGTTAGCAGTGGGATGAATAAAATGTTTTTCATTCCCTTTTATACTTGTTGAGAATTTCTTTGGAAAAGCAAAACCCCCCAATAAAAATTGTTCTTCATCGATGAGTAATACATCCCCCGTGGCGTAAGACAATTAGGTCGAAATGATCTCCAAGATACTGACATAGATCACCCTTGTTCTTTGAAAGACCATCTAATCGGTGCGTTTATTTCATTTTACTTTTTCAGCCGCGCGAATAAAACCAATTAGAACTTTCATTTAAAAATAAGTCATTTGAAAGATCTCGAAATGCGCCGAATTCGCGAATGTCGCGATGATCTCCATGGTGCGGACCCTACCGATGAGTGAGTGGTAATTCTCTGAAAATCATCATTGCTAATTTTTATTTATATTTATCCATGCTTACATTCGCTCGGTGCTTATCACGTGACCCAGCGGCGATCATCAGAATCACTTGATCACGAGTACATTCATGAATAAGCACCATCGGTCATAAAGCAAGTCCTACAGAGTCCATGACAGCGATTCTCGTGAATCATACAAATACACCATCGATCAAATATCTCTCTAATCACTCGTCTGTTCCTTGACTAGGAGGATGAATGATGTGACCGTGGACGAGGATAACTATTGGGATTTTGTCTGGACACTTTTGACTGGAATACAATCCCTATTGTTTCAGTAGAAGCTGATTGGGAGCAGTATCAGTAAATGGCCATCGATTTCAACTCATTCCCTGATCGGACAAGATATCCCCGGAGAGGAGGGCTGGAAATGACGTGCGGTCCAGCATTGATCATTATCGAGTATCGGGAAGGATATTTAGCTTAAGAAACCTGTCCATTAACAACGCGAGCTGAGTTACCGTGGATGCTTGCATCTGACCGCTAATTCCCTGATAATGTAAATCACCCTCTATTTGTCAGACTTCGCTCGGTGCTGTTTATTTATGTTCCAAAAATACAGAATGGTCATGCAGGAGCCGCACTTCGACTATGTGAAATAAGAACTTGATTTCTAATGGCGTCCACAGATGTTTCGATCAATTGGAACGGATTTGGGACGAGTGCATTGGTACATAAGGTTAGTATTTTGAGTGGATAAAATTGATGCACACTAATTTGGTACAATGAACTTTTCGTGACCTTAGTCTGCGTATTTTCTGGCCATATGAGATGCATTGATCAATCCGTGCTAGAAATGGATGGAATATTCGAGGATGTTGAGGGTCGACTGTTCTAGCAATTGTCAATTGGAACAAATGCAGCACAATTCATCGATAGATTCAATGTTTATACCAATAGATAAGCCAATTAGAATTTATCAATACTTCATTAATTGAGACGGTTTAACCGCCATCTTCAGAACAACTTGTTTTAGAAAGAGGGAGTTACTCACATTCATCCAGCAATGCTGTCACTTTGAACGTTCATTTTACGATCCAAAGATCTAATATATATATATATATACAGCTTCACACGAGTCGCTCTCTCCCGATAACTCTTATATCGAGAGCAGAGAAGTTTCAAGTCATGGATGTTTATGCCCCCTAACAATGTTCACTGTGTCCAGCAATATTACTGACGCTATCATTACAACTGTGTTCCTGGATTCTCTTGCAGAGATGACGCGAGATTTCTCCAATGCATTACACCCATTACATGTGTCATTACATTATCATTCCTCGAAATACAACCCATCATCTTCAATGACTCGATAGGTGTCTTGGAGGTAAAAAATTCGGCGATTCCAGTTGTGACCTATTCATCTGAACAAAAGCGTATCTCTTGTAAGAAGTGTGAGAGAGACCGAAACAGGTGATAATCACAAGGGTCAATGTCCGGGCTATACACTTGGTGGGGAACGACTTCAATGCCTTGCAGTTCCTGAATTTTCTGCTTCACCCTGCGTGATGTAAGAGCTGGAGCATTGTCATGCAGTAAGATTGCTCTACCGCGATTCAACAATCTTGGGTAGAGAAGTGCTCAAAGCACCATGAACTCGCTGTGATGGTTCAGCATAAATGTTACCATTAGGAACAAGTTCCCAAAGCACAGGTCTCGATGCTATCTTGACGATCAACTTGCTGAGTTGGTTGATCATGCTGACGCCCTGGTTTACCTCCACTAGAATTACGGAAGAAAATCCACTTAAATCTCCTGCAATAATTTGCTTCCAAAAACGGCTGTCTCTGTGTTTAGTGAGTAGTTCGCCAGGAAGATCAATTCGACGCTGGACTTGAATATTTGTCATTTCGTGGGGCACTCGGAGTGGATTTTTATTTACAAAACCAAAGTTATGCAGATGACGAACAATGGTGCCTTGAGAATGGCCGAGCTCCTCGGACAGCCTGCGGGTGCTAATACAGGACGGCTGCTTCACCAAGACACAAAACTCCTCTTTGTTCACCACTGAGGGTCGACCTGGACGTTTTTTAATCTTCAAGACTGGTATTTTACTGAGCTGTATTTCGCTTGATCACATTCTTGCCTTCCACGTTGCAGATTTCTCGAGTCGCCGGTGTCGCTGTTAGGCCTTTCCCACTAATGTCGTAATAAAACACGAATCGCTGTTCTTCCTTCAATCATTCTAAAATGTAAAAATAGGGGAATAAAGCTTCGAGATTTAACTTGTGTAATTGTAGTTTGATGCACCTTTTGTGGGCTTGAATATGGCACCAAATGTTGCGCATGGATGTTAGACTAAATGATCTGGTGAAACAACAACTTCAGTTCACTAAACACATGAATGACTCGACTCGACCGGCGTAAGTACGCGAATAAGTTGTTCTGAGTAAGGCGATTGAACCGCGACAATCGATGAACAATATATAAATTTTATTTGAATAATCAGTTTCAATTTCAATCATGTTCCAATTGGTCCAAAATTGATTTACAATCGCACTGAGTCCTTTTAGTTTAGAGTGTTTCGTTGTGTCGCGATCGACAGACTGGAGTCATGGAGACCTCTGGAGAACGCCACATCGATTCCTATGGACGGTGCTCAAAGAAACGGGAAGACGAACGAAGTGTACCAACTGAAGAAGAGAAAGTTATTCTTTGTCGCTCGCGAGAAAATAACAAATTATCGAAAAAGTTGACAAAATATGTATTTGTATTAGCCGATAAAATTCGATAAAATTTGTTTCTGAAATATACATTGTTTGTTGAAGGAAGTTAGAGCGCGATTAAAGTAATAAATGAATGATAATAATAATAATAATAAATAATAATAATTATTATAAATAAATAAATGAGGAATATTAACCGATAATCTTGGAGCCGTCATTGAGGCGGACACGGGCTAGTTGGGGACTCTTGTTGATGGTGCTGATGATGTCCCAGATATAGAAAATACTGCCGCTGAGCACATATCGGATCTTAGAGCGGCACCCGGTGTCACAGTTGCGTGAGTAGTTGCACTGCTTGTACCAGTACCAGTGAAGGCACCGGTTCTCTGTGACTGAGTACATCTCGCTCCATACCTTTTCTGCATCTTCCATTGACGCCTTTTTGTAGCTCTCAGTCAGAGACTTGTGTTCGATCATGTTCGCCTGCTCTCCGATATTCGGTGAGAACACATTAAACCAGGTACCGTGCCGGTCTTTCTTCTGAACTGCTAGTAAAATCTTGCGTTGGGTCTCGTTCCGGGTGATGTAGAACCCGTCTAGGGAATTGTTACCGCCGCGCGGTACCTCTATGGCACTGCGCCAACTCATTCCTGTAATATTCTTCACCCGGTGTAACTGTACCTTGATATCATCCCCGAGAAATGTCATTTTGAACACCTGAGTCTCCTCGACGAATATATTGTCGTCCTCCTTAGCCAAATCTGGGATAAAAAGAATTTATTATCTATACTTCCTCTTATCATACGGCATAAAATTAGATAATTAATGGCAGAACACGGATATCTATTGGAAAAGATCATTGATCTTCGACTGGTTTTAAGTAAATGAGGAATCAGTGCCATGGAGAATGATGTCGTGTTTTCTACCTTTTCACTTTCACTTACTCTTACGACGGGCATCCTAAAAGTTCGTGGAAAAGAAAAATATCTGTTGCTGGATGTGTGTGTTACAATTGCCTACTGCCCTGTTTGTGTGTTCTTGTAGATGTCAACCGATTAGAAAATTGGATAGACGTAATTGACTTACTATCTGTATGAATATAGTTGGATGTTTTGCGAATAACTCATTCTCTTCTATTTCAAAATAAATATATTCTGCGGAAGAAAGGCTCATTGTCAGATAATATTATGCAACGTTTAACCGTTGTATTTGGTGATGCGGCATGTGCGAAAGTGCAGTATACAAGTGGATGCAAAGATTCTAGAATGGTCAACAATCGTTGAAAGATGACGCCAGGAGTAACCGACCAACAAGAACCCGCTGCAAGGACCCACTTCTACGATTTCGAGGAAATGCGGGAAATCGTCGACAAGTGCATCTATGATACACATAGTCTTCAATATTGACATTCGAACTCTGAAGAAGCGACGAGTGTGTGCGTACGAGGCGACTGTTGAAACATTTTACGATGATTCTGATGATCAGTAGCAGGTTAATATCATTTATTTGGTCTTCAGTTGTATCTATGCACGAACTTTTAGGATGCCCTCGCAAAAGGATCGCAACACGTACTATTGCAGAATGTAGAAAATTTTCCTTGGTTTTATTTTATTGTATTTTATTTTTTATTGTCAAGGTAATGAACGGAGCAGTTTATTTATTTCACAAGATATATCCGCATGAAGTCGCATAAAAATATCAGTTGTACTTCATGCGAATCCTTAACCTGTGAAAAACATGTGATCGTGAAGGAAGACAGCTCTCTCTAGAGAGACATTTTTGAACCTGAGTTTGAGGTGGTCTAAGAATGTATGAGAATCTATCAAATTTGTTATAAAATAATAATAATTGTCTTCATTTCCATAAAAGATATCAGTCAGTGGTTAAATGTCGTTTCTCTCTTCGATAAAAGCAGCTAGAAAATCGACGATTGTGCTCGATTGACGGTAAAAAGACATAAGTATTGCAGAGATAAGACATGTAATCAGAGTTTTGTGAGAACGACCATTTCAATCGACGGTACAAGGGTCACAGGAATATGTCGTTTGTGTATTATGAAGCAGTTAATCAAGGTTCAGTACACATGGCACACTACGCAAAGGAAAAAAAAGAAACAATAAATTGCGATAGAACGTGAATCGTTCATTTCTAGCGCCAATGAATCTTTGCTCGATCCTATTAACACCATTTGTCAGTACTGGATCTTAGATGTGCCGTCTTCGATGACAAAAATACACAGAGATGGATCACAAAATTTCAAAAATTGGGGCAATCTATACATCAGAACTTTTCTTGTTTTGGAGAGATTTCCGAGAAAAAATAGGAGTCATTAACTTGGCAGTACGTGCGTGTATTAGTGTTTTAGACTTGGATGAACAGTTATGTATCTCTGGCGCTGAGTCATGAGCTCATGCCACTTGAGTTATCGGAAGTTATACTCACGATTTGAGTGCGCAATTACTTACACCAGAGCGATAAGAGGCCGATGCGTGCAATGCACCACTAATTTTTGATTGGATAATCGTTCCATTTAGAACTTTTTACTACGAATTCATATCATCTGAGCCTTTGTTGACAAGAGGACAAGCACAGTTTCAATGAGTCATTCAAGACCTCCAGGTGGAATTAAAATCCGGACTCTCGCATCGTAATTGCGTGATTAAGTTTGTGCTTTGGGATCGAAGATGTGTTATATACAGATTAAATGCATGGGAAATCTTCTATTGCCAGTCGTACTTGTGTAGAAATGTTGTGGAAAATCTCAGAAAACGATACGGAAAAGGACTCTCCAATTTTGCTGTTGGTTGACAACGGTACTGTGCATCACTATTGTGAGGAGCGAGTCAAAATGTTCAATTCGTCGAATAATTTACAGATTTTCTTTCATACAGAATTTAAAAAAAACTAAATAAGTACACAGAGCTCATAAATGTGAACTTACAAATAATTTAAGTTTATAAAACTTTAAAACAAGTTTAAAATTATGTTTTTCAAAAACCAAAAAAAATAATTACATAAAACCAAAAAAGTTTGGGTGAATTAAAATCGATACAGCTTAATTGGAAAATGATCAATAAAAATGTGAAAATCAGAATTTTACAAATAAATAATGAACGTAAAGGGTAAATTTATATTATTTTACGAAAGAAAAATTTAATAATTTCATTAATTGAATAAAATAAATTTTACAATTTTAATTAAAGTTTCATTAATTAAATTGAAAGAAAATTTATTAAATGGATTTTGCGAAATGATTAAATCAACGATAGAAATTCGTCAAATACGCGTATTGTCTTCATGGATACATTTTCGTGTTCAAGAT
>MQRK01242500.1:11613-22886 GCA_001938485.1 Girardia tigrina | reverse complement strand
AAAAAAGAACTTTATAAAAATTAAAAAATGTGTCATATAAATTTTAATTTGTTTTATTAATTGAAATTACTAATAAATATTAACTGATGATGCTTTTATTATCTATGATGAATAAATTCTTATTTTTCCAGTTTAATTCTTATTTATTTTTCAAGTTTAAGACAAGTTCAAAACAAAAGCACCAAATAGTAGGTGTAAACCAATATTGGGCGCCTTTTCAATTTTTTTTCCACCTACTATTAAAATAGTAGGTGTCCTACTATTTCATGTTATCCGTTAGTAAAATAAACAATTTTTGAAACTCAATTTCTTAAAGTGATGAAGTTTAGAAAGGATTGGAAACTACCTTATATTAAAGATGAGGAGTTTCTCTCTTCTTTGTTAAAAGAACTCATTAAAATGACGATATTGAGGAAAATGTATTTCATAGTCTTCATGTTTGGTTCTTAAACAACTAAATTATAGTTCAGAAAGTTCAAAAAAATGAAATTCCGATGCAACCGATTCTTTCCATGATTTGAACTTCACAGTTTAATATTAAAAAATATTTAGATATGAAATTGAAAGCCTTAATTCCTTGACAGGAAAGTTTCGATTTTATAAATTTTATTTCTAAAGTCAAAATTCAATCAAAGAACGAATTTATGGTTTTAAAAACGTATTGGTGTAATAACGTATCAATCCTGTTTTAAAATGTTCCCTCATAAGAAACCATCGGATCGCGTTTTGATATTTGTTGTACTGATCAATAAGAACATTAGGTTCTAGATGAAGTTGAATTCCAAAAACTTGTAACTTTTCCTACATCAGATATGATTTTTTTAACGAGCTCATCATCATTATCGCCTAGGATGCGCCGGTACGACACAGGCCGATTTCACGGGCATTGGACATGGTGGTAAGTGACACGTGCACGGGTTTAGATTTATTAATTGTTATATAATATATAATATCTATTATATTATAAATATAATTTTTTATAATATATTAATACATTAAGAAAAATAAATAAAGGAATACCAAAAAGACAAATTTTTATTTATCACTTAAAGATTCATATTCATTTTCGACAGAATTTTCATCAGCATCATCATCTTTAAAAATATTTATTTTATATTTATTTCACTATGGTATTTATTTATTTTTATTAAATATTTATTTTATTAGGGTGTTATTATTAATGACATTTTAAAAAATTTGATTAACAAAAAAATAGTAAAAAGCACAATAATTGATAAAAATTAAATATTAATTTTATTATAATTTTCAAATTAAATACTTAGTCAGATAATTAGTAAGTTCCTTTCCCGTACGGGCACAGGCCTCAAATTACAGGCACATACCGACAAAATGTTACGGGTAACGGGCACGGGCGGGGTACGGGTCGCACTCTAGATTATCACCAACACTAGCCTCCATATTTCTTTCTACCGTTGAAAGTAAGAGTTATATTCATGTATTAAGCTGTTGATATATAAAAGATGTGTTGATGATGTTTTTCTGATATTTAAATCTAATGAAAATGTATCTGGGTTTCTAAATTACATGAATTCAATGCATCCAAATATTTTATTTACAATGGATGAGAAAATAAATTGAAAATTAGCGTTTCTAGATTTTTTTATTGATAGAAAATACGATCATTTTAGACAAAAATGTATCGTAAGAAAACTGATATTGTTTTATACATTTCACCAGATAGTTTCTGTAAGTCTAGAAGAATATTATCAATGTTTTGCTTTACCGTTCTTAATCCCGTTCTTCTACTTTTATAAAATCTAATAAAAGCACCGAAAAATTGAGTAAATAGTTGAATAACAATGAATATTTAAGTTTTTTATTAAAAAACTGTAAGACTTAAGTCAAGATAATTGAAAGAAAACCTATTAAGAATGCTCAAACTAAGGACACAATTAATTTCTAATTTATCTGTAGACGACAAAGTCAATTATAAATTGAAGAAGTTTAAAATTAAAAAACACATTTATTAATTTTTATATAAATATATATATATATATATATATATATATATATATATATATACATATAAAGTAAATATTTTAAAATACTATAAATTATTTACAAAAAAATTAGTTTTGTTTAACAAATAAGAAAAAGAATGAATATTTCCTTTTTGAATTTTATCATTATAAAATTTTATCGAGTCAGTCTCGTTTTCGTTTTTTTAAAGAATTGAAATCTAAATTAAAAGCGAATTCGGTGCAGAATCACTTGGAGTCAGGATCAACTTTTTACTTCACCCAATTTTCGATGATTTTAAGCACATTTTGAGAAATTTACATAAATGATCGGAAATTGATTTTTTGTACTCAACATTGATGAAACTAGAGCTCTTGTTTTTTCGATCAATTACCAACTGGGGTTGTGCCTCGAGATACGGTCCCTGTTCTCTGAAATGTCGCAAATTTAATTGATCGAAACTTCTGAAAGATTCAAACTTGTAAAGAATTCTATTCTTAAAATAACAAATAATCTTTAAAATATAAAAATTACTACTCAGTCATTTAAAGTTCAAAATGTATTTTGTAATAAATCATCTATTCATTTGAGTTTGTTTGTACGTTTTTTTCAGTATACATGTAATTGGTGCAATGTCAATTACATTCGTAAGGCTGCCCGCCATGTCTGCAAACAAGTTCATCGACACACTTTGTTAGATGTTCCTTAGAATTATTGATTTCGACATCAAATCAAAATTATTATATTACAATGCTTTAAAAAAACGTGATTAACATTTATATTTAAACAAACTTATTTGTGAGAAACAATTTGTTTTAGAAGTATTAAATAGGTGTTAATAAATATTCTTATAATTTAAATATTTTATTTTTTTTTAAATTTCATCTTTAATAAATTTTATCAATTTTAAATTACTCTAACATTATCAAATACTTAATCATTTCGTTCAATTTTATTAATTTCAAAATCTCTATTATTATTCTCTAATAATTACCTTTCATCAAATTTTATAATTTTAAATTACAAGAACATTAACAATTATTTATTCGTTTCGTTAAATTTTATTAATTTTAAAATTTCTTTAACAATCATCAAATAATTATACATTTTATAACTTCTAAATTTTAATTTTTTATATTTAATTTACATTATATTAAAATTTTTTAATAATATTTCTGAATATCTAACACGCTTTTAGATGGGGTAAAAGTAATATTGCTCAATATAGAAAAACTTTTTAATGTAATTTGAGTATAAATAATTTCAAAATTCACTGCAAGCATTTTAAAAATTGTTCGGAAAGAGTGTTAGTTGAAGCTTTACTAATAATATTGCGTGATCCTAAAATCAATGTTCAAACAGCATTCTCGACCAATTTGTTAGGAGTTTTCGATTAATTTTACTCGAAGATTACATAACCATCCATTGCATATATGGCTAGGCTGTAAAAAATTTAATAATCAGCGATTGGAATATAACGGTAAAACCATCGAAATATATTATCATAAAATATATTTTGAAATGTTGTTTCTTTTATTTTTTTTAAATAAGTAAAATAAAGTGTTATTATAAATCAGCTAAATACTAATAAGAAGTAATTATTTTACCTGGGGAATCAAATTCTGGAATTACGCGTATCCCTCTTCTCCGAGCAAAGTCCAAAATTTTAATTATATCATTTTGTGTATACACATGCCAGTATAGATTGTAAGAACCCTATTACAAATAAATATTTCATATACACGTAATTAAGATCAAATAATTATATATTTAATTGCATATGCTATTTAATGTTTAACTCTTATGAATTTATGACACACTCATGACCTATGAAGCCTTATAGACATATCCTTTGACCTAACTTATCTTAACCCATTTACGCCGGCCGTCCTCGTTTGATGACGCTTGAAAAAAATAAACATTCAGTGACTTGAGAAGAATTTTAATGAAATCTTTCAAGTTTTATCACGTCTATATAAACAAAGAAATTAGTCAATGACCTTACTTTGATTTAAATATGACTGGTTGAGATTTTACAGTCACTGCAATATCATATCTTAATGCAGACGAGTGTAGTTTAAGCGTTAATGGGTTAATTTGTTTTCATTTGATTTACAATTAACACACATGTTCATTTGAAATCGGAAACAAACGATTCATACAAATATTTTACACATTTTTAATAAATTACTAAAAATTTATTGTAACTTTGATTTTTAATTCTACATAAAATTTATTTTTGCAGTTATTTAATTATTTTAACTGTTTTCGAAAAGTATTTCTATATTTCACTATGATTTTCATGTGCTTCTCTTTCGTATATTTCTCATTTTCAGATATATCTCTGTGTGCTCAAATATTAAACAAAAATTACATTTTGTTTTAATAATATGTGTGCGGACACTTTGAAATAATAAAATCTATTTACTAAAATAATTATGCATTTTGGTATTTTTTGATCGTCTTTGTTCTGTATTTATTTTCCCTGTTTTCATTGTTTCCAAATTGAAATTTTACGGATCGACAATTGATGATACCGGCATTTTTCCACTGGTAGATACTGTCGGCACGCGTTACCAGCGCAACCGAACCACCTGGTGTCGCGAGAGTGGATTGTAGAGACCACCCACGGTTCCAAGCGAATCACACATTCGACGATGCACATTGACCCGAAACGACTGGTCTGCCAATGCCACCGCCTCAAACCCTTCGGCGGTGCCCAGNNCCGCCACAGTCAAGCTTTCAGGTTGACAGTTACGGGCTTGATCAATCGCAAATTACCTGGAACTATCCTGGTAGCCACAAGAACGAATCTGTTTTTCGGGAATTCATGGCCAGTCGGACCGATGACTACTGTCCGTCGGAGCACCAACGGGTGCCAGTTGACATCGAACCGGCCAATACTTCCTCCACAAGAAACGGGTGCTGGCCTTCACAGCCCGGTCCGGAGCCCAGTACCATAATCTCATACTTCGTTATGGATATTTTATTTGAATCTTCACAGCTTGAAGAAAAACTATGTTTAACTTTTGTTTTGGATTTGTTGGAATATTTGTTTATTTTTTCTTCCATACACATTGATAAAAATAATAAATGAATTAAAATTGCATCTTTTACAAAAAAATGTTTATCAACAATATTCATTTAATTACACTTTATATAGCAAAATTATTTATTATTATTATTACTATAATAATTATTATTATTTTGAGCAGTGTACCAAAACCTTTTTAAGGTGGCGGCACCCTAATATGCAATTTTACAATTTCACGGCACCCAAAAAGATGGCGATTGTTTTTATTAGAAACGAATATTTTTATAGCAATATATATATATATATATATATAAGAATTACATACAAGTACATATTTTTAATTCTAATGAACATTAACAAGATAAGTTTTATTTTATTATTAAAAAGTACTAATGAGACACTTGACCTTGGATATTTGCAATTAATGTGTCAATGTCAGGTATAATATTTGAAAGATATACTCTCAATTCATTTTCAACAGAATTGAGTGTTGCTCTTCTTTTTGCTTTTATGTTTATGAGAGTAGAAAATCCTTCACATAAATACGAGGTAGAAAATTGTAATAGAATTTCACAAGTTCTTTCCCCTATATTTAAATATTTTTTCGAATTTCTACCCAAATCGAATCAATAGAAATTTCGGAATGTTTCAATCATAATGAAAGATCATTACGAATGCTTAAAAATTCCTCTTCTTTCAAAAGACTTAAATCATGAGTAAATTCAACAAAAAGATTACGTATCCAATCAGAGCAATCAATTAAAATTTCTGGAAAATAGTGAGAAATTTCTTCGTGTAAGGACACATCAAGTGATTGCCAATTAGGAAACGCAATGTTTCGGGTTTACTTTCCGCAACTTTTACGAACATACTTGTGTTGCCTTCTCTTATTTTTGTTCAATAATTCGATTTTAACTTGAAAGGTTTTAATTTTTTAATTTTAAAATCATTTACTGAAAATATTATTAAAATTCATAATTATCAAACTTTAATTAATTAGTACTTAAAATTAATAGCATTAAATTAATTTTATTAGATTCAAATAATCAATCAATAAACATATCAATCCCATCTGAGTTGGAGAGTCACAAATCTAAACAGCATACAAACAACAAACTTACAAAATTCCAAATTATTCCTCACAAGTACATTATATTCTTACTGTTTTGTAATTTAGTTAAGTCGGTAACATTTGCAAATTAAATTAAAAGAGTGAGTGAATTATTGATGAAAATTAACAATTTGACTTAATAAAGACTGTAATTATATATATATATATATATATATATATATATAACATTGTGATTTTAAAGGAAAAGTTTTTGTGAAATTATTATTATTATAATATGTAAAACTGTATTTTATTGAAAATTATTATTATGTAAAACGAAAATTGCTTTTTTGTTTGAATGCTTTAATTTGGTTTTGTTGATGTTGTAAAAAGTTAAAAAAGTTGTGACTGGTTAAAAAAATACATTTTGTGTAGTTTTCAGAGTTCATAAATTTCTGTTCTTTTGATTTATAACTCTAATTTATTATGATGCAAATTAGTGATTTTCAAAACTACTCCGATACCGTCATACATTTTGAATTTACTTTAATTTATTTATTAGAGTATGCACTGAATCGACACTCATTTCAAGAGTGCTACAACCGGTCATTCAACTCCCATCACTGACGGCCATCCAACCCCATCAACAGAGGTCGAGATGATTCTTCAAGTCAGTCAATCGAGAAGTTGGAAATTATCGCAGAACCTCCTCTGAAAAAGACAAAAGGCTATCCACCTATTCTACACAGAGAACCTAATCATTCAAGTACTGCTACTTCCACTGTCTCGGAAGAAAAAGGCGATTTCTTCCTGCTTGGTATAAACTCCTTACCTGGCTGGAACGGGATGAAGAAGTTGAAGCTAACTTCTGCCACCCATGTAGACAACTGCGCCAACCAGGAGTCAGTAGTTATGTCAAAAGTGAGACGGAATTTAGACAAATCTGAAGAATTCAACAACGACATTTCTAAAATACCTCGACAATCCCCGGCACCTGTACGACTTCAGCCAAGTAAACAACATCACTTTTCAACTCCAAAGGACTATTACCGCGTGGCTTATTTCGAGGCGCTCTATTGCATTCTGTGTAAACTAAAGGAGAGAATAGAGAAAAAAGCAATGCCAGTCTTGATAGCCACAGAAAAAAATCTTATGAAGAGCCGTAAGGGACACACTGTGGAGCAATGCGTCTTGGTTCGTGTATGTCAACATTATGCAGAAGAATTGGACAAGTATCCATTGGCCACCGAGCTCCTTGGGTTGGAGAATCTTCGACCTGCTAGAAAGGAAAACATCACTACCACTACCATGCAGATCATTAAGCGAATTGGTAGCAGCCAAGTGATGCATATGATTTCGCAAGTGGTCCGTCCCATAAAGTTGTATTTGGTCTGCACAGCCTCAACTGCAACCGGCGAGCTTATTTTCAGCCAACTGAAGCTTCTCAAAACTCGCATGAGAAGCACCATGCTCAAAGAGAGAACGAATTACCTTCTCATCATTGCAACATATCTTGAGGAGGTGGATAACCTACACTTGAAGGAGTTAATTAATGAATTTATTCAGAAAAATGATCTTCGTCGCAAGACGTTTGTTATAATTAATTAAAATATTTGTGGGCGAAGAATAAATTGTAAGTATTTGGATTTTGTTTTTTTACACTTTTGTATGTGTCTACGAACCAGTTACTGGGCCCCAGAAGGTAAAATCATACCGTATGATTTTGTAAGCACGAGGATGTCAATAAGCGAAATTTATGAAACTAAAAATGCAATCTGCATATCTCGCCCTCGCCCCCCTTAATAATGGAAACAGATCAACGCCACTGACTATTAAGTCAGACCATAGGCGAAGATGAGCTACAAGTGAAATTGGAACTAGTAGGTTCGTTGGAGAACACGTTAGATTACCTCACTCAAATGCGTATGACAACCTGAAAATATATACGTATCTGGAGTGTGTGCATGTGCTTTAGAGACAAGTGGGGTGTTGTGAAGTGATTTTATAATTGTGGTATTATAATAAATGAAATAAATCTCTTGAATTGAATCGGTGTCGATTTTATCAAAATTTTCGTTCTTTTCGTTATTGCAAAAGCTGAAATGAAACTTTTAAAGAATTTATGTGAGAAAACGATTTGGAATACTTTATCAACCATAAAAGTACCATATCAGTTATCAAATATACCTTAACAACTATATCATCAACCATCAAAATCACCTCTTGAATAGCCATTTGTATATAAAAACCTTCAAAACTACTTTAACAGCAATAAAAAGTGACCTTAGTTGTATTGTTTTCAGGGACGCATTTATACATTCTCTAATGGTCCAGAATTGTCTTCTTAGTGATGAAATTTATATACACTTGAGTAACACATTTTCTATATTCATTGATGCTACCATTACAAATGATTCGAAATGTCTTTCAATAATCCTTATGAATATACTTCGTTGCCCCAAATCTTAAGATACATTTGTCATTATTGTGTCTTTTATAGTTATTTCGTCCTCATTAATAGTTGTTAACTATAGGTATCTAATAAACAAATCTGTGATCGCCACATTATATTTTTTCCAGATGTCTTTTTTGGTCCAGATAGGTATATGTTCAAGTTCTCAAGTGTTTCATTTCCACTAGTGTCATTCGTTCTTTCTTCGTAGCAATCATTCATATTTTACTTCTCTAGAATGATTCACACTGTCCAGTATTTATTATTTCATTCCAATTGATCATGTCATAATTTTATGTGATGTATTTCTTCACTTTCTCTTCGCTCAAGCGAAACGATACAATATGTTACTATAAAATAAATTATTCTCTTTTCGACTAAGGTAACCATAAATTCCCATTTGTTCAAATAATCATTAATAAAAAATTCAGAAAGAAGACTAATTAGTATAATGATAAATGTTAAAGAATGTTCTCAGAGTCATCATGGAGATTATTCTATTGGGTTGTTCGGAAAGTCATTTCATTTTTTTAATACTTGTTTTAAATGTATTTTTTATATTAATAATCATTAATAATCATTGACTATATTATTTATTTTAGCAGATGGTAATCAAGGTTAGATTTGGAAAATTTTGGAATAATTAAAAACATTTATATTTGATTTTTGACTTATCAAAGATGGAAAGCAAGAATCAGCATTTACAACATGTATTACTTTTTTACTTCCGAAAAGGTAAAAGTGCTGTACAAGTAAGAAGAAAATTATGCGAAGTGTATGGAGAAGATGTGTTGACAGAACGCCAATGCCAAAACTGGTTTAAAAAATTTAGATCTGGAAATTTTGATGTTGAAGATTCTTCACGTTCCGGAAGGCCCGTCGAGGCCGACGAAGACATAATAAAGTCATTAATTGATTCAAACCGGAGAAGAACAAATCGTGAAATAACCCAGACATAACATTTATCTACTTCGACCGTCCATGATTATTTGAAGCGCCAAGGTTGTACATCAAAACTCGACATATGGATTCCTCATAATCTTACCGAACGAAATTTATGCTGTCGTTTAGACATCTGCGATATGCTTCTCAAACGTCAAGAAAATGATCCATTTTTGAAGCGCATCGTCACTGGAGATGAGAAATGGGTAGTCTACAATAATGTAAAACGCAAGAGATCTTTGAGTAAAAAAGATCAACCTGCTCAAAGCACTTCGAAAGCTGACTTTCATCAAAAAAGTGATGCTATCTGTTTGGTAGGATATCAAAGGAATCGTATTTTATGAGCTTCTTCCGGACCAAACTACGATTAATTCCGACGTCTACTGTCATCACCTGGACATATTAAATGAATCCCTGAAACACAAAAGGCCAGAAATGATCAATAGAAAAGGTGCAGTGTTTCACCAAGATAATGCCAGACCTCATACAAGTTTAGTAACTCGCCAAAAGCTTTTACAGCTTGGATGAAACATCATGCCTCACCCACTATATTCTCAAGACCTCGCCCCTTCTGATTATCATTTGTTCCGGTCTCTACAAAATTATTTAGATGGTAAGACTTTTGGATCAAATGAAGATGTTAAAAATCACATGGAAAAGATTTTTAGCAGCAAAGAACAAATATTTTATGAACGTGGAATCATGTCACTGCCAGGGAGATGGAAGAAGGTATTGGACCACAATGGCCAAGATGTATTTCAATAAAATATTTATTCGTCATAAAAATTTGTCTATTACTTAAAAACAAAAAAAACTAAATTACTTTCCGAACAACCCAATAATTGTACTGATAACAAATGTTTTCATAATAACTGGGTCAGTGTCCTTAACATTGAATACTAATTTGGGGCACTCAATGGCCTTCTATTTTTTCTTCAAAACTATTAGGTTGGTCGAAAAATAATGGCGGTTTTTGAGCTTTATACTTTGTTTATCTACTTTGATATGTATATAAGTTTAAATGCATTAGTGTTAGATATTATTTGAAATCTTATGCCTAGCTGTATATTCCTATAGCCATTATTAACATATTGCTGTTATTTTTTTAGAATATTTACGGTGCTAAATTAATAATGGAAAAAATTAAAATTTGAGCAATTTTCTTGTACGAATTTAAACTGGGTCGTAAAGCAGCAGAAATGGCTCGCAATATCAATAAAGCTTTTGGCAAAGGAACAGCTTCTGAGAGCACAGTGCAACGATGGTTCCCAAAATTTTCTGATGGAGATGAAAACCTTGAAGATGAAGAAGGTCGTGGTCATCCAATTGCTGTGAACAACGACAATTTGAGGACAATGGTGGAAACAGATCCCCGTACAACAATCAGAGAAGTTGCAGATGGGTTGGGCATTAGTCATTCAACAGTCCTGGATCATTTATAACAACTTGGAAAAATCAAGAAACTTGATAAATGGGTTCCACATGATTTGAATGAAAATCAAAAGAACCGACGCTATGAAATTTGTTCTGTCAATCATCTTCGCAATAAAAACCATCCATTTCTTGATCGTATTGTTACCTCTGATGAGAAATGGATTCTGTATGATAACCGACGTCAATCTGCACAATTGTTGGACAAAGATGAATTACAGAAACATTTTCCAAAACCGAAACTAACACCCCGTAAGGTTATGGTGACAGTTTGGTGGTGTGATGCTGGAATCATCCACTATAGTTTCTTGAATCCAGGTGAAACATTCACAGCGGAGAGGTACTGTCATGAAATTGATGAAATGCATAAAAAATTGAAAACC
>MQRK01242496.1:0-11498 GCA_001938485.1 Girardia tigrina | reverse complement strand
ATATATATATTAATTTGTGTCATATGATCACTTTTCATATTGGATTTAAAAGGTTGTCGGTAAAAATGGAGTTTTCAAAATCTAACAGTCGATTCTATGCATACGTTGAGTGGAAAAATAGAACGACTGCAACTGAAACCTATAGAAAGTTGTTCGATGCTTTCTCTGAACACACAATAAGAAACTGGTTCTCTGATTTTACCTCAGACAAGCGGCTATCGTTCGACAATCACCCACGAAGTGGACGTCCTTCAGCAACAACAACTGATGATTTGATTGAAAAAGTTAGGAACATAATTGAGCAGGATGAAAGAATGTCTTTAAGACACATAAGTGAAATGCTTGATGTCAACAAAGAATCAATATGGACAATCCTCCATGAAAATCTGAACAGGAAAAAGATTTTGATCATCTGGGTGCCTTATCAACTGACTAATGATCACAAACGACAAAGTACTGAATCCTCAAGAAATGTTTTGCAACTTGTGCAACAATATGGGAAAGAATACTTGATTAAACGATGGATAACAGTTGATGAAACGTGTATATCATTTTCCCCTACATTATGGAGATCCGACTTATGAGTATGGGCAAATGGAGATGATCCTCGACCACGTGCTGTTAAAAACAAAACATGAACAAAACATGAAAACAAAACGAAGAACAATGCTTATTTTGGCATTCACAGCTGATGATAAGTTTCACATCGAAGTAACAAAATCTGGTGAGGCTATCAATTCTGAAAGATATACATAATTCATTCAAAATAGTCTTACGAAGTTTAGTAGACAGTTTAAAGACAGACGACGAGTGAATATGCGAGAAATTCTTTGGCAGCATGATAATGCTCGACCACATTCATCCAAGTTTACCACGGAGTTTCTTCAGAAAAAACATGTTGAATTGATTTAACAAGCTCCATATTCGCCTGATTTAAATCAGTGTGACAAATGATTATTCAAAATTTTAAAAGGATCACTAAGAACAACATCATTTGCAAGTGAGGAAGAGGTCTTACAAGCGGTCAGTGATATTATGAGGAATCTCTCACGAGAAAAACTTTCACANGAATTTGATAAACTTTTTACACATGCTGAAAATATTATTTGTTGTAATGGTGAATATACTGTTGTGTAGAAATATATATTTGTTGTTTTATATTTGTTTTATTTAGAAATTAGAAATACAGAGGAGTAAAGGAAAAAACTTTTTTGCAATATTAATATTTCTGGAAGATACACGCCTCAGAAGCAAAGGCAGTCCCTCAATGGATTTATCATACATATTTTAAAATAAATTTAAGTGATCATGATAAACCATGGGCACCTCATTTTGTATGCAGGACATGTGGAGAAGGACTAAGAAGTTAGAGCAGAGGTTTGAAAACTTCTTAAGTTTTGGAATTCCAAGGACTTGGCGTGAACCAAAAATCACACAGACAATTATTACTTCCCTTTGGTAAACACCAAAGGTTTTAATATCAAGAATAAAAATGATTTATCATATCCTAATTTGCCTTCAGCATTGATACCAGTACCTCATGGAGAGGACATTCCTGTTCCGATACCAATTGACATAGCAGAAGTTTTGTCAAAGGATGAATCAAGTTCTGACGATGTTGTTGAAACTGATAAAGAAAATTTTTCACTTAGCAATTCAGAATTTCTCAGGATGAATTAAACGACCTTGTTCGAGATTTGAATTTATCAAAAATTTCATCAGAGCTACTGGGATCACGTTTAAAGGCTAAGAATATACTAGAACCTGAAACAACTTTTTCATGGTATAGAAATCGTAAAGCAGAATTTATAAAAAATTTTTCAAAACTTGATTCCCTTGCATATTGTTCAAATAAACCTGGATTGATTACTGAGTTGGGAGTTATGTATGATGTCAATAAATGAAGAATTTTTATTGACTCTTCCAAACGAAGTCTCAAAGTAGTTCTTTTGCAAAATGGAAATATTTATTCATCTGTGTCAATTGCATATTCTATTCCATTGAAAGAAACTTATGACAACATGGCTGTGCTTCTTCAAAACATCAAGTACGGTGAGCATAAGTGGTTGATATGTGGTGATTTCAAAATAATTGTAATTCTACTAGGCCAGCAAGGAAGCTATATTAAACTTCCATGTTTTTTATGTGAGTGGCATAGCAAGACAGATAAAGATCACGGAAAAAAAAGGAAAAAATATTGGCCACCACGAACAAATTTTCAACCAGGTATAAAAAATATTAAATTAACGAAAGTGATTGGACCAAATAGAATACTCGTACCTGCTCTTCCTATTAAACTAGGATTGATGAAGCAGTTTGTGAAAGCGTTGGACAAAGAAAGTAAGTGTTTTGCATATATTTGTACCAAATTTCCAAAAACCAATAATGAGAAACTGATGGTTCTTGGATGGTTCAAATATCAGAATGCTCATGAAAGATACCGAATTTATTAAAATAATGAATGAATTGGAATTGAATTGATGGACCAGTTATAGGGCTGTGGTGCACGAATTTCTCAGGAACAAGAGAGCGACAAACTTCGAAGTAATTGTTAATGAAATGCTTTCTGCATTCCAAAAATTAGGATGTCGAATGGGCCTTAAAATTCACTTTCTATTTTCACATTTGGATTATTTTCCGGAAATTCTTGGCGATTATAGTGAAGAAATGGGTGAAAAGTTTCACCAAGACATTAAAACAATGTAAATCAGATATCAAGGACGATGGGATGGCGGACTATTGTTGGATGCTGAAAAGGGAGAATTTGATGACTAAAGGATGTGAGAGAAAATCAAGAAGAAAAAGTTTGTCCTTAATTTGAATTTTTTTGTTTTATGTACTTTACATTTTATTAATGTTTTTGTAAAAAAATTAACTAATTATTATTTTGAACAAATTATTTTGTAAATAATCATGAAGCTAGAATGTTAAAAATCAGTAAAAAATAAAAATGTTAAAATTGAATTTGTGAAAAATTCTGACGTGATAAAAATATTTCACGTACATATTTGAAATCAGCGTGTTTGAATTATGTTAAAACAATTAAAATGTTTGAGACATCTAAAAAATTTTTTAAAATGCATACCAGTGTAATAGACAAGTATACGACAAAGACCAGGGAACGAGGATGCACGATCACAAGGAGAGGTGATCAGTGTGCTTCACTAAAAATTAAAAATAGTTGTGCATGTAATGACTGACTGTATGTATGACTGTATGTGTGATTGTGTGTTGGGTGATACCCCTCTTGAAGTTTGTGAATGAGATTGTTGGAAATAAGAATTTGAAACATACTGTTTTGATAGTTAGATAAAGACAAAATCGAAAAAGTTGAAATAGAAAGAAATGTTGAAAATATCAAAGCTCAATATTAGATATGACAAATTGAATGGAAGAACAAGCATTGAATTTAATACAAAGAATATGAATGTTGAATGTCTTTTGGATACCGGTGCTAAAGTAAATGTTGTTAAAGCAGATATACTTAAAAGTATGAAAGATGTTCAGATAGAGAAAACGAGTAAACGAATTCATTGTGCTAATGATTCAGAACTTATAAATTATGGAATTTTTAAAATAAAAGTAATAACTGAAGGAGTACAAAAAATTATAGAGTTTTATGCAGTCAAAGAACTCAACCAGAAATGATAGCAGGAGCTGACTTTTTAGACAAATTTGGAATAAAACTAAAGAAGGAAACTATAGATTCAGGTGATATATGGATGATTAGAGATAGTCCAACAGATGATGACGGACTAAAGAGAATCAAAGAAATTTATAACACCGAAGTTGAAAACCAACTAATGAGACTACTAACATAATATAAATCAATTTTCATAGCTGACAAGGGGATGTTGGGAAAACTTCCTTAACGAAACACAAAATAGGAACTCGTGGAGAACCAGTCTTAGTGAAGCCTTATCGACTACCATAACCTTTTGAAGAGAAACTAGATGATGTCATTAGAAATTTTAAAGAAAATGGTATAATTGAAAAATGTAGTTCTCCATGGAACTTATTAATTTATTAATACTTTTTATAATTACTTTTTTTGCATAATATAAACTACTTAGAATTTATAAGTAGATCTTTTTCAATTAATATGGTCCAGGAACTCCGATGGGACCCTTTTTACCATATTCTGAGATCTTAAAAAGTTTTTTGATCAAATTTTCACATAATCTTTTATTGTCCTCAATAATGAATAAGTGTTCCAAATTTGAAGAAAATTGATTGCGTTAAAGACCTTAAAAATAGATTTCTAAATTCATGGATAAATACAGGGTTGGCCACAAGTGGCATCAAATGGATTTTTTGTCATTTTTTTATTAAAATAAAACCTCTTTATGAAATTGTTATTTCCGGTAAAAAAAGTGCGTGATCAATTTTTTTATTTAATTAAAGCTTTTTATTTTTATATTTTTTATTGTGTTTTTAGGACTTTCTCTTTCCTAATCAAAGAAAATTGGCAAATACTCACTAGAAAAACGCTTGGAGATGGTCAAAATCTGGTATTCGGTGGCAAAAACAACAAAAAAACGGCCACAATTTATAATTCACGACATCGCTCGAGAACCAAACTTTCTGAGAGCACGGTTAGAAAGATGATGGCCAAATTTATGAAAACCAGCAATTTGAATGATGCCAACGATAGGAAAACTGACCGAACATCGAAATACGACGAAGAAGCGGTGGAAGAGGTGCGAAATTTATTTAAAGAAAGTCTAACAACATATCACATGAAAGCTTCGATGGGATTAGATAAGCCACGAACATCTTTAAGAAGAATAATGAAGACAAAGCTTCATTTATTCCTATAAAAAGTGCAAATTAAGTACTTTATACCAGAAAACAACATTGAGAAGAGATTTGAAAGCGCAAATCAACTCATCAACATGAATGATGCAGAGGAAATCGAATTGGCATCAATTTGGCTTTCGACGAGGCACATATTTACCTTTCGGGTTTTGTTAATAAACAAAACTTCCGGTATTGAGACACTGAAAATCCTCACTTCGCCATCTCTAAGCCGCTACATCCCGCAAAAGTCACAGTATGGTGTACACTTTCATCATACTGAATAATTAGGCCTCAGTACTTCCCCAACACCATCACATCCAAAGAATATAAGAAAGTTTTAGAGGAATATTTTATTCCTATTGCAGAAGGAATGGAGAAATTGAACCACTGCTGGTTCATGCAAGATGGTGCTCGGACCCATCGAACAACTGCATTAGTCAGCATTTTGCTCACCAAATCATCGGTTTAGATGCGGAGAAACACATTGGCCAAAGCATCGATTGGCCTCCTTATTCTCCCGATATTAATCCTTTGGATTTGTTCTTATGGGGATATCTGAAGGATAAAATCTACAGGCAACCTACATAAAACTTGGAGGAATTAAAAACGGCCATTGAAAGAGAAATTGATGCAATAGGCGACAAAATGTTTGGTAATGTTATTGATTGGTTCGAGAAACGTCTTCAACATGTAGTCCAAGCATCGTGGAAGGCATTCGAAAACCTAATTTGTTAATTTATTAATTAATAAAACGTTAAAAAAATAAAAACTTCTAGAATTATTTTTTTTAGCATTCGGCGCTTTTTTGGGTAGTCCTGTATATAGAAAGTAAGCTAATAAAAAGAATGGAAAAATATTCTGGGAAAATGTCGTTTTAAATATTTTCAAAATTTAATGTGATTAGTCTTTAATAAGCTTCATTCGGGTAATGTACCAATCACTAGAATATTCATAAACATAACTTTGTTAAAATATTAATGTTAATATTTTGAAATTATTAATAATATAAGTAAGACCCTTGGAAGCTTCGATTCGAAGAATTAATCGAAAAGTATTTGTCTGCATTAGAACGCACAATTCCAGGAAAATATTTTACCAGATAAATAAATTATATTTAATTAAAAATATTTTTATAAAAATTGTTAAAATTTTAAAAATATGACTTTTTTCCAAAGAAATCAATAATTATATTTTTTTATAATTTGTCTGACAAAATCAAATTAGTTAAAATGAAAAGAAAAAAATACAATTTTATATCCTCTTTCTTTGTAAGCAAAAGAGACTCCAGTTTAATTACATGAATTTATATTTATATTTATGTTTATAAATTATTTTCAAATGGTAATTATGTTATTTTTTTAATTAAAAAAAATCAATCTTATTTTCTTTTTTTGACACAAAAATGAAAATTTTAAATTTATTTATATTTTTTATTTTACCATTTGCATATTGTACAATGTCAAATAAATGTTTCAGGTTTTAATTAATTCATTTTATTAAAATAAATTATTATTTATTTTGGAAATGATTTTTTATAACATAATACAATTAAATATAAATCAAAAATTGAAATGTTTATTAAAATGAGAAAGTTCCTTTTATTCAATGATTTATTTATTTATTTATTAGATTTTACAATGGTGATAAAAGTATCTTTTTTTAATACATCTTCCACTGTGAATTAATTTTTTTACCTCCTCTAATTTTACTTTATTAGAAAACGTCTTTGCTGAGAACTTATGGTATAAATAATATTCGAAGAATATTTGAAATTTTGTGTGGATCTGGTATGTTTATGTGAGTGCTTTGATATTGGAATTGTGATTCTCGCACCCACGACGAAAATTAGTGCTTTATTGTATTTGCGATAACTGTTCATTCGAACAGAATGTATATGTTTAAAATTCAATGATCTGATAAAATTTAAATTTAAAAAGTACTTTTTTAAGTACTTCTCAAAAATTAAAATAAACATATTTTAATTAAAGACATTTTAGAGGTTTGAAGAATTTAAAAATTAGTTTCATTATTTTTTATAATTTTCTAAAATATTTTAAAGTTAATATAATAATAAATGTTAATGAAAAATTAGGAAATTTGTTCGAGTTATAATTATTAAAAATTCTGTAACAAAACTAATTAGAATGATGACAAATGGTGAAATAACTTTTGAGAGTTGCGATGTCTCGGAATCAGTAGCACAGCCATGATTCTATTTCGTTGGGATAATTATGCACACGACTCAATTTTAGCTACAATCACACCCATTCACACACACACATAATCACTCACACATGCATACACTGACACCGTTAAGGATTTTTTGGTCCTGTAAAATAGTGTTTCCATATTTGTTATTGTTTAACAAGAATGAATAGAGGTTGGACACAGAAATTACGGTGTATTCTACAGAAATTGTAAGGAATAAAGAATTTAATAAAGATAAGAGTTAAATTTATAATTAAAAGTCCAATCGTCGTTAGATTTGGCTAAGTTCTTCCAAAGGCTCATCAGTAGTGACTGAAAAATCCCACTGAATTGACAGAATCATCTGACCACTCAGTCTATTGCTGTTCATGGTACTTATCATATTTGTTTTAGTTCGGGTCTGTGTGGAAAATGTTCTTCCTACTGTTGCAGTTATCACTGGAAGAATGAGAAAAATTTATAGAAGTTTCTTAATATTTGAAAACGAAGCTGATATCAAATTGACGAAATGCTTCTAACGCTGTTGCTAAATGGTCCTTGGGGAGACGCTGAACCCACATTTCTGAGTAAATGCGAAAATCTAATTTGCCGCTTACTTAAAGAGGACTCGTATAACTTGTCGAGATCTTCAACCTTTACATCGGTAGCTTTATGACAATGGAAAAGAATGAGAGCTTCAAATATTAAAAATATCATCTCTTGAACAACGAGCCTTTCACGAAGTTGTTTTCCAACGTTGTCAAAAAATATGTTGTAAACAATCGTCCTATAATAGTCTTCTGACGATGAGAACTGCTGAGAAGGTCCATACATAGAGAACTGAGTATTCTTGGAATTGTGATCTGAAAAAAAATCAGATCTAAAATTTCATCAGCTCGTTAAAAGATTTTATGAAAGGTTTTTTAACTATGCTCACGAGGTCAATCAAGTGTACTATTTTGATTAAGTGTAAGTGGGATTCATATTGTAAGGCTTTGGCTAGTGGAGCAGTTAACTAATTGGTATCTTTGGCAACGAACAAGCTTTATTTTAGAGCAGGTAAAAGAGCTTCTGCATTTGATGAGATTTCTGTATCGTGGTCTTCTGATGGTATCCACAACAGGCTCATCCTGATTTTCAATTTATCAAGTTTTACCCAAAATAATTAGCTTTGATTTACTCTTCTCAGATAGAAATGATTTTAGAATAATGGCTCTTTTTGGAGATATTGAGAAATAGCTGTGCATTTGGGACACAATGCCATGCATGAATCGGAGAGAATATCTATCTGATTCTTTAACGAAAGCTTGATTGAGATTGTGGCAGGTGCAAAGCTCGTAAATGGCTTTATGATAAATATTCCAAATTCATTTTTGAACACCTATAACACATAATTTAATAACACTGACAACATTCTAACCTCATCCGTGTACATAGCTCATATCAATACCAACTTTTATTAGTTCCGTTGTTATTGTGGTGCTATAATCTTCTAAGGGAAAAAATCCTAAAAAATTTTCACGTACGTTATCTTCATGAACGTACCTATAAATATTATTCAGATATTCCACTAAAAATAAGTCGTAATTATATTTCTTATCTTAATGAGAAAAAATAGTTATTCAGTTAAAGAGCAGTCACAGGATTCACCAGCCAGAATAGAGCACTCCTGAGATATGTTGACTATTTCCAAAACATTTGTCTTGATGACTTTTCTACTGATATGATTTTCAGTTTGAGGAGTGAAATACGAGCTGTTTTTAGAAGCCAAAATAAAGTTTTCATAAAAAGGTGAGAGATGTCTGAAAATAATATCGCAATATTCCTTAAAATAAACCATCATTTTTAGCTGGTTCATCCATAATAATCGCGCTTGAAACTTTTTTCCTCGTAAAATTAATTTATATCTCACACATAATAAAAGTGTCTTTATTATTGGTTAAAAATGTGCGCTGTTTTCCTCAGATTATGTTTGCATCCTTTATCGATTTTGTGAATTACATCTAGTTTACCTTTTGCAGAGATTTCTAGAAAAAATTGCTCCTTCAAAGAGCAATCTTGATGACATTTTGTACTCTTATGTCCTCGGAAATGTTCACTTGCATTCTTGTATTACTAAATGAGTTCACAAACAATGCGGTTTAATAGCTACCTTCCTCCTTTTCCAGCGCATTCATAAGCAAACACGACTCAGAATTTACATAAAGCACCTTGTAATTTTTGAGAATAGGTCAACTACGGCCATTTTCAAACCCAATTGTTTGACGGTGTAAATTATCTTTACCAGAAGTGAAATTTTAGGAGGAATTAGGAGTCCATGGGGACAAAAGTAACGTTCTTTTCCCACAATGGCTAAATATTTGGTTCATTCGTTAAGCATACAAACTAATGTCCAAAATATTGATATTTGATTAAAGTTAACTGGAACGGTAATGGTTAAGTACCACAGGATCTAAAGTGTTTAAGACTGTAGAGAAGTTAGATGTATCATTTACAGTGGGTAAAAAATACATGGTATAAGAGTTGAAATCGATGCTGAGTTTAAATTTGAATTATTTTGACTGCAAAAATTGATTCGGAGCTCTTTGGTTTCAGTACTAAGAAATCGGTGATGTCATATTGCCACTTTATGATGATGTTGCTGAAATCAAATTTTATTAAACAATATTAATATTTTTATTAACAATATTAACAATTAAAAATTCTGGGTGTATGTAGTATGGATCCCTCTCGCTTCCAGTGATTTTTCAAAGAGCTTAAAGCCTTTTTGTATGGATTCAGTACTTCAATCAAGTTATTGAAGTCGTTTCCGTTGTACAGTTTGTCTGTAAACTAATGGTCTTCCAGCCATATAATATAAATCGACATACCTTCTGCAGAACTGACTTTGTTAAAGGAATTAAAATGAAGGACAGGATCACTAGTATAGCTGTGGAATTCCACCTGAAATTGCTGATGCTGGGTATTTTTGGAAACCTGAATTATGGAAAATCGAAATATTTGAACGGAATACAAAAATTTCATTTCATCTCTTTAGCCTGATGTTTCGAAAATCACTTCTGTTCCTTTATCAAACTGTTGTCTATCAGTTGTCCGTACTCATTTAACAGTTGAGATAGAAATAAACATTCGATGTTTGGCGATTGTGGTTTACTTCCAAGTTATTCATCCATCACCAAATAGAGGATTCGATCTAATAAATGGTGTTGAAAACTGATAAACTCTTTGAAAATTCGTTGCAATCTTACAACAACGCTTTTCTTTTTTTCAGTTTTAATGCTAGGGGTATCTGCAATAATCATCTGTATTGAATTTTATAGATGAAATTCATCGAGGACTTAAGAAATTCCTTAAGCAAATAGTTTTCGCCCAGCAATCTACCAAGCCAAAGACATTCAATTTGTTTTCTCTACTCTCATTTTTAAGAACGACCAATTGGTAAACGATTCCGTCGATTTGCTTGCCATCAAAGTGTAAGGACCAACTTCCCATAAGCAACTTTTCAATCATTTCTTCCTTCAGCTTGATTTTCTTTTTGATTGTTGACTTGTAAATAGCTGATTGCCATGTAATTGCTTGCATATGCAAGCAGCTTTGCTTCTTGAAACTCTCGTGGAGGTTATCAAGTTGACTGCAATTTTGATTTTCTGCTTGGTTTAGGAGTAGTTTCATCTTCTTCTTCTTCATCATTTCCACATTCCCTGTCGTCAGCCTCAGAGTCATAATCACTAAATCCAGAATAGTAGGAGGATGAGTTCGATGACCTATTAGAATTTTTTTGTCTTTTAGGGGATAAATTTGTTTCTTTACAGGCCGCTTGACCTGTAGAGTATCCCACTGTTCCTTTGATTTCCACTTGGAGGTGGTACAATTGCTTGTCCTTGGAAGATAACCATGTTCCTTCCCCTTAAGTATTTCATCAAGGAGTTCGTAGCTTATCCGCTTGTCACATTCATCCTAACATTGTAGTATTTTATAAAGTTTTACTCGTATAACTTGATCAGATACATGAGGAAAATTAAGAATATTCTTCTACAATTTTGTGACTTCTTTATACATTTCCTGCTTCTTTCTTCCTTTGATTTTTGGTCCATGGAAATTATAGCATCTGATTATTTGCTTTTGGAGAGGCATTCTGCACTTTTCTTTCAGTGAATATTTTTCCAATGGGAAAATTCTTCTTCTTTTATGATAGTCTTCAAATTTTACCAGATTGTTGATCCAGACATCCTTGTTCTTCTGAATGCTTCTATCGTTATGCTTGTGTTGTTATTCTAATAACTATATAAATTAGATGAACATCTATATAATGTAGAGAGTATAATTAATTAAGAGAGTATAATTATCAGAAACATTTTGTCTTTTATTTAAATGCAGAATTAATATATGAAAATCAATTTCCAGAAATGTTAAAAAATTACGACCACCAACAACTATATAATGTATAATGGCCTCTCTCCAACTTGGTGGCAACTCTTCCACACCGTCCCATATATTCCTGAAGCATATTT
>MQRK01242488.1:21924-39772 GCA_001938485.1 Girardia tigrina | reverse complement strand
AATCAGCTAACTTTAATTTAGACCGTAAATCACGTAGAAATTCCGAAGGAGATCTATCACCAAGATGTTGATCAGATAGGCAGGATTTTAAAATTTTTTCGGCTCTATTGTAAAAGATTTTTGAGTTGATTTAATGGTTTCTCAGAATTTCTTATAGTTACTAGATCCTCCCCTAATTTCGACAATATACACGCGGGCAGTTTATTCACAATTAATGAACATTGCTTGAGTTCACCGAAGACGTGATGAAATTTGATCATATTAAGGGCAAGAGTTAACCATTCCCAGGGAGAAAGGTCTTGATCCAAAAAAAATTGGGGGATAAAATTAGGTTTATCGAATTTTTCCGAAGTGGAAATTATCATACGGTCTTCGGTATCTGAAATATTTTTATATGTAAGATTTGTTTTTTTAGACATTAAAAAAACTATGTAGAAGGTGATATAATTGATAAAATATCCCACTTCTGACACCACTTTGTAAAAATTACCTAAGGTTCAATTCAATGAACCAGAAGTTATTTTTACTCGTTTTATAATTAATGGAAAAAGTAGTATTTAAGGAATATTTAATTATTCGATTAAAAAACCACAACCGAAAGTTTTACAAGCAGATAAATAATAATAAAAAAATAATACGGTTAAATGTTTAGAAAAGGAATACGATTAATAATCAACAATAGTTACTTTGAGAAAATATCGCGTTCACTAGAGAATGTCTATCGGTTGGAGGTTTTAGGGAAAAGTTCTATGAGACTCTTTTGTAGATAGGACCAAATGATACGACAATGTCGGATTCGTTATTTGGATTGATCGAAACGATAATTTTCGGATTTCTTTTTCTTGAAATTTATTTGATAATCGAATCAGAGGCGGCAACGGAGAATGTTTCTAATAACTGTTGATAAAGAGGTCTTCGATCACAAGCAAACACAGCAAGACGAAATTAATTTCAACATTCGGTTAATGGCTACCAAATTTTCAAATTATAATAATAATTGTGATATATTGATCCAATATATTTCAAATTTTAATTTTAAATTTTTTGGCTTGACTACTTTATGTAGCCAAGCATATAATATAATTCTGAGAGAAATATAAATAAATAAAATATAAATAAGAATATAAATAAATAAATAAAATAAGCATATAATATAATAAGGAGTGAAAAATAAAATATAAATAAAAATATAAATAAATAATTTATACAGTAAATATATTAATTTTTAAAATGCAATTTTCTAAGTCAACCAAAGCTGATGTAATTATCTTATTTAGTACCTTAAATGTTAATAAAATCAATAAAAGTGTGATTTCGAGAAAATGTTACAGCAGCGACAGTTCACGGAAGGTGTTCTGGTTTTTTATGCTTAGATTGAATGAAGTCAAACCATTATTTGTTGATGGTTGGCACACACGATCCCCTTCGTACCAACTGTTGTGAGACATAAACCACATGTAACTCATGTATTTAATAAATTGTTTCTCTTTCTTCTGGAAATATTTTACAGTTTTTGGGAAGACTTTATGACTGAGAGCAAGTTGTAAACTATCAATATCTTCCTCAATATTTCTGGACTTACTCTTGCCGTACAAAAAATTCATGTTCTTCATCACATTCCGCTGCATATGAAACCAACACAATGAATAATTATTCGTTACGAAAAACATCCGGAATGACATTGCGTATTGCGTTAGAGGCATCCAAAATGAGGCAGGGAAAATCAACTGGAATCCTCAATTTCACTGAAACACAAATTCAAAGTCTTGTAGCATCTCTTATCAGCACAGGTTAACAAAGCAAGGATGGAACTGCTAACTTAACGGGATACATGTACGGGATATCTTTTTAAGTATAGATTTTAGGTGGTATCTGTTCGAAGCTTATCAGAAGTTACTTAATTTTTCATCAAAGTTGATATTACAACTCTGAATGAAGGACAGTCATCCTCCTCATTATCATTGTCATAATACAACTCATCGTCAAAGCAAATGTTATATTCGATCACGAGGGTCTGGTATCTTCATCTTCTCGTCTATTCAGTACAAGATGACTGGTTCACTCTCGCATTTGTATAAAAGATAAAGGCCAACTTTGCATTGAATACTCCTTGATTTCATGTGCTTGTAGCATTAATATACTTGGGCTCTTTCAAATGTTTTATTTTGGAAGTTGTGGGTGCAATGTTCATCACAGTTGACGTCTCCATGGTTTTCCTGCTTCTGACTGAATTGCTTCTCACAGATCCAATTACGATATTGCTTGATTCTTCGCTTGTTGGTCACATTCAGCTTCTGTTGTTTCTCTTCCGTCTCCGATTCTTCTTCACTTGAATATTGTGGAGTGACTGTTGATGATACCATTAAATTTATACTGAGGTCAATTTTATTACAAATTTGTTTTATTTTGCATAATTTGTTAATCCTACTTGATTTTTGTAATAAAATTTTGTAATATAATATCAAAGACCCACTGAATTTCGTATCGAGCAATGTGAAAAATATGACATAGAATCGAGGAAATATCGTACTTCTGTTAATCATTTAATGGAAATTTCGCTAAGTAAAACAATTAAAAAATTGTTTGGTTTTATGTATGCTTTTCGGTCGGTAGTTTACAATTCCAAATCACTGAAAGCGCAACGTTATTTTACTTTTTTTGTTTATTTTTCAACCATATCAATTTTATACAGTTAAGTTTTATTATTTCAAAGATTTATTCTTTTTGTTTTCATTGTTTATTTGAAATTAGAAAATGTCTTTCTAATAAAAAATTTTCTAAATATTTATCTCATGTATAATTTTACTTTAAATAGGAAACGCAGACGTAATGACGTCGGAAATATTTGAAGAAAAATATGATGTCAAAATTGATATCCATGCTTTTGGAATGCTGATGTTGGAAGGAATCACAAATGATATTTATTTTGATAACTATGCAAATATTTATCAAGTTTTTTTTTAATTGTAAATATTAAAATTGAAGTATAATTCTAGATTATTACCAAAACAATGGTCACACATTCACCAAATGTTATATCAAACAAGAGACAGTCATTAATTAATGAAATTATATTATCTTGTTTGCATCAGCACCCTTATTACCGACCAACCGCCGAAGAACTTTGTGAACATCCTTTTTTTCAGGTTTCTATTTGATAATTCTTTTTAGATAAACAGATTTATCTTTCTCAATCAAAATAGTCATTTTACTTTCGTTTTAATAGTTATCTGATTATTTTTTTATTTATATACAATTTATTATCATATTATAATATTGAGTACCTAGAAATAACCATATTTAATAAAGCACCTTCCTAAATAGTAATGTGCTCACATAATATAAGATCATTTGTAATTATTGCTTTTACATTCTCATTTCTATAATTCGAAAGCTGTTGAATAAGGTTTATATGTAAAATAACAACATACTCAATTGACCGATCTTTGCACACTTAGTTTTGAGAGATACCTGCACAAACACTCAAAAAACAACAATATTTTAGTAATCCAAAAAAAAATTCTTAATAATCTATTCATTTAATTTTCTTCGAATGCTTTTGCTGAAAGTAAATTTTTCATTGCGCCCCCTTATAAAGAAATGCAATATACCAAATTTTTGTTTCTTTCTTGACTAGTGAGTCGTTGTCAAATAAAATGAAAATTAAGGAGGAATAAAATGAATTTTCATCATTTTAAATAATTTTATCTCTGAAACACAAATACTTTTTTTCAAGATATTTATCTTTCTATTTTGCAACTACTGATCAATTTTATAAGTGATATATTTTGATTTGTATAATGTTTGAGTAATTAACATTTTTAAATAAATTTATTTAATTCATTAACCTTATTTACAATTAAGGAAAAATATTCCTAAAATATTCTGATAATTGACTGATACTAAATCTACCTCTCGTGTCCCAAAAACATCTTGGTGGGAAGTTTCTTCAAAAACGTTTGAAACATGACTCCATTTTGTAATTCATGCTCTTTTCCAATCTTTTTCAATTTCCATATCACGTTTTAAATAATTTCAGAAAATTTCTCGATTCACCATTCAAACTCCTCTTTAACGGCTCGGAAAAACAATAACTTTCACACTGAAAGATATAGCAGTCTACCTCCTCCTTATCTTGTTTTCAGTCACTGCAATACCAATTCAAAGGCAACCTCCTCATCATCAAGATTCTCAATAAATTGGGAAGTGAGACTGCTTAGGTAATTCCTGAGATGAATTAGTTTCCCTTCTATTGATGCATCTGCGGTCTACATGCAGTGCTTGAACGCGGAGCACCAACTTTTGTATTCCTTGACCAATGAACAGTTGAATACTGAGTGGTAATGAGTGGTAATAGTGAGTGAGCCATTTGAAACAGTTCAATGTTCAGTCCCGAAATTCTGGTTTTCGAAAAACGATTATTTTCAAACTCTGATGAATGTGCTTCATCTTTCCGGAGTCACGAAGGCGAAACCTCGTCGAACATCATTTTTATTCTTCTTAAATTCTATTTGATCTTGTAAGTCCCATCTTATATGTCCAGTTTTGTCATAGTATCCTTCAATGACTTAAAATTCTCCAGTAATTCCAGGTACATTTCTTCGTATTGGTCTATGGTTTCTTTTTTCTCTCCAATTGTCACTGCTTCAAATAATTTCTTTCTGAATCTGGCAAAAAGTCTTTTCTCGAACCCTTTTCTCCTGAAGCCTTCTGAAACGTTTTCTCTAAATCATCCAAGTTTATGTCTTCTTTCAGTTTCAGTAACAACTGTATAGTTGCGTCCTTCTAGATATTGTAGTCACTCAATGTCCGACCGTCCTCCAATTGTTTCCTGGTGAATAATAATCTCTGCTGGTTAGGGGATCCAGTCTCTGTTTTGGATATTTGCCTTTACGTTCTATATTGAGTCACTCGATTATACCTCAAGCGTGATCGTTTTTTCCCAGAGATTCCTCACAAATATTTATACCCCTTCACAAATGGGTTGTCTTAAAGGAAGTACCCAGACTCTTTCACTACGGAGGAATTCGTCACTCAATAAATTGTTGTTCTACCTGTTCACTTGATGGTAGAGAATTACAGCTCACTGATGAAATTTCTTGGACACGACACTAGCATAACCACAGATTTCGTGACTGTCTCATTATTATTGCCTATCTTCACACTCGTTTTCATCATCGCATCAACAACATTAGTATCGGACAATCAGTTAGCAGAAATAACAATGTCTTGTCTCGATACTAAAATGTTACTGTACTGACATCACTCCTTACCAAATTCAATAATATTTACAATTACGACATTCATAATGATCAAAATAATCGATCGGTTTTTCTCGAAAATTCCACCAAGGTCGCTCAGGTGAACTTTCATCTCGTTGTGTCGTCATGATGGAGGAAGCAAAGACACTGCAATTCATTTTTAGTGAGTTGACTGTTAGGCCTGGTGCGATTTTTCTGAGAAATGGTTATTCAATTCAATGATATCGATTTCTGAGGTGACGTTCAAAACTCCCATAGCACTTGATTCTTATATTAATTGCAGATCATGATTATCAGCCTCTGTCAGGAGTCAAATAATTATTTTGAGACTGATTTAAAGTGTTATTTTATCTTTATTATTATTATTTATAACAAAAATAAATATGCAGCATACATAATAATGGTTCTAGGGCAAAACATCACAAGACAAAACATCACTAGGACAAAATGTCACAATTTCCAAGTATTACAAATGAAATTAATGCAATATATTTTAAACGTTTAAAATCTAAATTTTAATTGTAAGAAATATTTATACTGTGTTTCTCCTATCCAAATGAATGATTAATACTAAAATTACTATTATCTGAAACTAATTTAATTTAAATATAGATTTCATACGTTTCAGTACCCTAACCATAACCCCTAACTCTATCCCTAAACTAACCCTAAAGTTATTTGTCATGTTTTATCCTAGTGACGTTTTGTCCTGTGATGTCCGGTTACCATAATAATAGTTGATAAATAATTATTGCACCAGCTGTGAGACATTCTTCTACCATTATTGATGGTGTAGGTGGGAGTTATTGGTGCATTTGCGTAAGCTGATAGCGAGGATCGTAAGAATATATGAGTCGATGTCCAACGAAAAGGAATATGTAGTCAATCCGCTGTAGTCCATGGTGTTACGGGTGGAGGAGAGTGTGTGTCTAGTAAGGTCAAGAAGATAGTAAATGTTACGAACACGAATTCTTTTGATAAAATATATTTGAATTAAATATTGATAGGGTGAAATAACCGATTAAAATGAAATACTTCTCCTGTTTTATTGAGGTAATCTTTTATAATATGCCCTGGGATCAGTTCATGCAAGTCAAGCTGACCTTGCAATTGCCTATTCCTGTGATATCATGACATTTGAAATCACCGGGATTTGAACTCAAGTGATATCATAAGATGTGACATCATCGGAGTTCGAATTAGAACATCATTGAACCAATAATTTATCGCAACAGAGTACATTTCAAATTTTAAAAAATATTAATTTTTTTACTTACGGAGACGAAAAAATTTTCTAAAACTTTATTCTTTCAAAATAACATTTTATTTAAAAACTTTTTATAAACAAATTTGTTTAAAAACTTCAACACTTTTGCTAAGAAACAATACAGCAAAATAATTACAATAGAAATTTCTATATCATAAAAATGAATGTTTTTTTACAAAATTCAACTTTATGAATAAAAAATTAATTTCTTCAAATTTTTACTCGACTTTTAATTTCATTTTAAATTAATATTTTTAAAATTTGTTATTAGAATAAAAAAGCTTAAACAGGAAAAATAATTATAATATTAACAATAAATAAAAATAATTTATAACTATTTTCTATAGAATTTATTAAATTTTTATATTTTTTACATTTGTAGAACGCTCCTGTTGTTGTGGAACTATTAAACCTTGACCTCAATAGAATAAAGTCAGTACTTGAAGCTGCAGATGACATTTTTAGATACGATACAGCACCAGTACTAACTTTACAGATTTCAGTCATGAATACTTTACCTCGAGAACAATTTAACTATTCACAATTATCTTTGATCATATTTTCACTAGATATTTACCAGTCCTATAAAACGGATCTATCAGAATTATTGTCAGCTTTAGTAAGTTTTCTTTACTGAAAGATAATTCTTATGTAAATTTTGTTTTATTTTAAATATAATTGAATAAAAAATTATTTGAAATACAAATCTCTTACGTAAATAAACTTCAAGGAATTCTTAAAACTTTCTGTGTAATTAATGCTTTGTAAAAATTATCATGACATCTTAAATCAAAAAACCATTTTATTCTTATTCTTCTTCATCGTTCTTTGAGAAGAAGGATTGAAAAATCAGTATCAGCTATATTGAAATTTATCGTAGGTTTTTGAATTGCAGAAAACATCATTTACAGCTATCTTAGAAATATATTATTTATCAATCTTAAATTACGAGACATGTATGAAAATTATACTAGATCATTTTTTATTGTGTTTCAATAGGTATGGAAGACTTAATTTTAAATGAATACATTGTTTAGAAAAAAAATAATAATAAATTAAGTTGTTAAATTAAAACTGACTAAGAATTTCTTGAGAGTTTCTATCACAAAAATCAAGAGAGAACTAGATTTGCACTGCTTCTGACTTTCTCTTTTATCCCGCATCTAGCAGGTCCCTTACCTTTTAAGCCGGAATGTGATATTTTGGTGGTCAAACGTCTTCGGTTGCATCGTGATAGTAGCCTAGATAAGACATAAATTCTTTGACATCATTAAAGAAGCAGATGCCATCTTTTATGAAATAAAACGGCTCTATATCTATTTGTTAGGGACTGAGGAATATCACTTTTGTACTAGGCTGCTGATGATTCCATTCTTGAAACTGTGAAGCTGGGGCTTAAAGATTTTGAAAACCCAGACAATCTCATTAAGATAAGTATCTGTAGTTAGGTGAGTTTCAGAACTTGAATCGTTTTGAATTTCAATTTAATTTTTAGAATGACAATTTTAGCTTTTTAAATCTAAAAACGATTATTGTGAACACTGTTTTTTTTTCGGTGATTTCAAAAGTTTAAATATATTTAGCCCCAAATTTGTATCAAATTTTGTTTTTCAAACCTAAATCAAAACAAATTTATCAATTGTAAAAACAGTTTAAATGGATCTAGATGTGGTCGAAGATGATCAACATCGATAAAGGCAGAAAACAACAGTAAGAATGAAGTAAATGATCGTAGAAAATCGGTTAGAATTGGAGAATTGAAGTTTGATTAAAGAGATTTTTCTGTATCCATTTACTTGTTAAATCTACAAATGTCGTATTTCTCTAATATTTGTTTGATTATTAAATATATAAACAAGCATTTTAAAATACTAATTAAATCAAATGTACGTTTTCCTCAATTTTTTGAAATTATTGTTGCTTTGTTTACTGCAATAACTTATTTAATTTTTCTAGAGATTATCTTTTGAAAATGAAACCAGGCGTTTTCATTGGCAAACAAGTGATTTGGATCAACTTATTCTCAGTATTAAACTTCAACTTCGATATATTATTAAAGTAATTTTAATTTATTTACTGAAAACAATATACTTGGTTGTTATTTTAATGTTGGACCCTTATAAATAGTGAATTAATCATTTTACTAAGCAAATAAAACTAATAAATCTTTTTGAATATTCGGATAATCCAAGAAAACTCAAAAAAGTCAAAATTTTAACAATCCGAAAACAATTGAAACTTTGAATTTTAATAAAGGATTGTACGATAAATACAATATAATCCGAAAAAAATTAAATATATTGAAATTAATTAAAAATAAATTAATAACAAAGCCTTTTTCAATGTTTGCTGGAATGAGAAATAACAAAATGGGACACGTATTAATACCATTATTGAAGACGCTGAAAAAATCAGATTATCTCAACTTCTCCCCTTTCAAAAGAACATAGCTTATGCTGTATTCGTACAACCCAAAACAACATTCAACTTTAGACTATCAGCAATAGGCTACAATCAATTCCTAAAAGCTTATACTAAAAAAGGATCCTCAATTAATGCACATATCCTCAAGAAGATAAAGGCATGGAATGGACTTCCGGACAATACTCCCAATGTCTTCTTTGGACTAAATAAAGCATTCGCAGGACCAGCATCACTGCCACCAAGCTTCGAATATGCAATCCAGTCAATCTCATGCATCACCATGATGATGTTCTCTGATGACAAGAGAATCAGAAAACTTCTCATGGCCGACCTAATAGAGATATACGAGCTCAACAATGGTTCAAGGAAACCATTTGACCTAATTCTGGATGAAATACAAGAACCAAACCAAAAGAAGCTATTACCGCAATCAATTACAGAGTGGACAAAATTTGTTTATGCTGCTCAACACCTCAAAAATGAAATAAATATCGAAATACAAGCACTATACGATCCTACTGGTGATTCATTCATACTGCAAATAACAAGTCCGAATGAAATCAAACAACTCACCATCATGGATAGGAAAAATGTATGCACAGTATTACACGAGAAAGTGCAGAAACAAATGTTCGAAAAATTGATAACATTTGGAAATGCAAGTGTCGCATTCAAAAAAGTTTCTAGTAATATCACACTAAACAAATATATTGCGAATGGACATCTACCAACAAAAGACTATATGTTCTTTAACAGATTCAGACTGGGATTATTACCAACAAAAGGTAAGTATAACACCAAAAGAGATCAGGATACTGAATGTAGATACTGTTTTCAAACATTGGAAACACAATCACATCTCATGGTTGATTGCCTGAAAATCAATACCTTTATATTTGGAAGACATAACTCACTATGCGCTCTCTTAAAAGAACATTTACAAGAGATCTATGGAAATAAAGTCAAAGGTGAATACCTGTATACAGACAATCACGGAAAAAACTGGCAACCAGATTTCTACATTGAAACTGACAAACAGATTCTAATAATAGAAGTCAAATGCCCATATGATTCCGAACTAAGTATGACACTACGAACTAACCAAGCCCAAACCAAATACCAATCAATGGCAGCTGAATTACATCGGAAAACGAAGTTAACAGTTTTTCAATACAGCTTTGTCGTTGGAGTATGCGGAACTTGGGAACCAAACAATAGCCACTTATTCAAACATATGAACTTCGACGATAAAGCAATCGAAACAATCAGAATAAGATGTGCTCTTCATAACATCTATGATGCAACAAAACAATGGACTTATATCACAAGATTCAAAGCAACAGCTGAGAACGATCCGATGTATCAGAGACGTCCACCGGATAGTGAAGAATATGGCCAAGCGGTTGCGGAAGATCTGCAGCAATTCTTTGAGGAAGAAATTGCACCGCGCGATATATGGGATGACCCAGAACATCCTGACTACAATAACAATCTGGAAGATATGGAGGACCTCCTCGAGGACCTCCCGGTGTATGCAACCTTTTGAGCCTCCATCCTCGGAGTAACATTTTCATTGGCAAACAAGTGATTTGGATCAACTTATTCTCAGTATTAAACTTCAACTTCGATATATTATTAAAGTAATTTTAATTTATTTACTGAAAACAATATACTTGGTTGTTATTTTAATGTTGGACCCTTATAAATAGTTAATTAATCATTTTACTAAGCAAATAAAACTAATAAATCTTTTTGAATATTCGGATAATCCAAGAAAACTCAAAAAAAGTCAAAATTTTAACAATCCGAAAACAATTGAAACTTTGAATTTTAATAAAGGATTATACGATAAATACAATATAATCCGAAAAAAATTAAATATATTGAAATTAATTAAAAATAAATTAATAACAAAGCCTTTTTCAATGTTTGCTGGAATGAGAAATAACAAAATGGGACAGAAATTCAACTAATTTAGTGGTAAGAAAAAATGCCTTAGAATTGACTAATAAGTTCAAATAATATAAATAGATCGGTTATAGTTTGGTAGATTGATGAATGACAAAAAGAAATTTCTTTTATTCTGTTGTGATATGAAAAGGAATAAATTAGACTATTTCATATTTCACTACTATTTTTTGTGTTATTTTTCGGTTCAAAAGCTTTCTTCATATGTTTTATATTTCATATGGAGGATTGTATTTATAAATTCGGTCATTGAGTTATGTTCTTGTAGTAAACTCCCTTTGGTGGACTTTTGGACTTAAGCAAATTCTTTTCTTAAATTATTAATAATGAATAAGATATATTGATGTTCATTAAAATTATGTTGAAAAGGCAAACAGATGTCTATCAATAACTTTTTAAATAGTTCTGCAGTTGACAACTTTAAAGTTATTTTTGTTGTGATTATTTGGAATCGTCACTAATTAATTCATTCAGTTTTCTACGGTCCTTTTACTTTTTTATAAATTTCATGTCAAAATTGTATATCGATTAATTACAAAATATTCTATAATAAAAGTGTAAATATGATTGTAAACTATGATTCTTTGGGAAAACTTCTACAATCGTGTTCTTCTCACAACATAGATGCTTCCAATAAAAAAACTAAACAGTTCTTTATTCACCATGAACTTGAGTACCGAATTCCATAGATCGTGAAATGTCGAGTATAATTTAAATAAAAAAGAAAATCAATCGCGTTTTACAGTTGTTTTCCAAAAAACACATGACTCTGTTGGTGACTAAACACAATGCAATTTTTACTAAACAGGTTTATATTATCTTATTATCTTATATTAAAATATTATATTAAAATATTATCTTTAATACTTTCTGTTAGGCGAAATCAACCTTATTAAAAGCTCCATTACCAATACATTAAATGAACAAAAAATCATTAATTCAAATGCCTTGTTTTTATTTGAATTGGCATATTATTTTTTTACGAAATACCACGTCGTGATCTTCATATATTGAAATACAATGCGTTTCATATTTCTGAGAAAGGCTGTATTTCCGAGTATGTTGCATGAGTGCGATCTTGCTTGCTTGTTCAGTATTTTGTAACACTGTCAGAATGAAAGACAGGTGATCTGTGTTCTCCCAGGGGCAGTGGGTCTTCCAACAGGACAACGCCCCCTGCCACATGTCCATAAAGACACGTCAGCACCTCGACAACTATGGCATCCATTGCATGGAATGACCGTCAAATTCATGTGACATTAACCACATAGAAAACTTCTGGACACATATGAAGCGATGGGTTTATGAGAGGCCAACTGCAAATACAGACTCATTGCACGCATGAAGCATATTTGGAACACTGATGCCTATTTACAGACTCTCTGTAAAACTCTCTTTGAATTCATGACACGTATACTACAGGCTTATATTCGTAATTGTGGTGTTACTGTACACAGTTACTGATTATGTGTCTTTATTCTGTTTACTGATTTCTGTCTGCTTTCTGTTTACTCTCAATATAGTACTTTTTCAGTAATAAGCATATATTTTTATCGTCGTTCTGAGTAATATAAAATGCATTGTAACATATTACGACAATTTAAGAATTTGGATATTATTCTCTCCGTTTTTATTTTTCAAAATTCAAATTACAATACTCTTGATTTTTTCTCTTTTTTCTACAGCTTTTATACATTAATCTATTTGTTCTAACAAAACATTTAATTTAATGTCCAGATTTTTTTGCAACTCATTTTTTTAATTCACAAACATTATTCACATTTCTCATTTAATAATACATTATTTACTGATGAAACAGATTATAAGTAGTTAGTTAAAGTTTTTAATTAACCAAATAATTTATAAATTATTTTTAAATTAAAATTTTAACAAAAATTAAATAATTACGTAAATCATAAAATATACATCAAATTCGTAACACTAAAAAAATTTAAAACGATTTTTTAAAAAACCAAAAAAAAATAAATATGTAAAACAAAAAAAGTACAAAAAGTTTAAATGAATTAAAATCAATACAGTCAACACTATAAATTCACGCTGTGTTTATTCTTATAAAACATCTTTGTTTTAAAGATTTCCTGATTATTAACGGCAGAAGTTTGCTTTTACCTCTAGCGTTACAGCAAAATGAAATGGTTAATCTCTCCTTACCTTTATTTCTTCTGTGCTCTTTTTTAGATACTAGTGTTTTATCAGGTTGTATCCGAAAAAAACAACACTGTCTCATCCATGTTATGAACATCATCATGATCATATTTCTAATTTTTTCCTCTCAATTTTGGAATATTAAGATGATTAAGATGATATTAACATTGCCATTCAGTATTGCAATACTCTTGGATTTCAGTCTTTAAAATGTCAACCACAGTGTCATGGCTAGCATTTATTTAAGCCTGAAGAGTACCGCAATGAGAAACAACATGACCCAAAGTCTCATTGTAGTCTCTACATCTAGGACAAACAAAAACTTTCTAATAACAGCATCCAAGTGTATAGGACCGGCTACGATGAACAAAATTCCATTCAGAGTAGGAAAGACGACTATTGAAAACAACAGAAGTTGAGAAACCAGAAAGAGAGAGAGAAGAGGCGGAACGAACAGCACTTGTTTGCATCTTCCAGTAATGAAGATAGTGAATAGAGAGACATTTTTGAAGAAAGAAAACAATCTTATCCCTATCCTGGTAACTAATGGCAGAAGAAGCCTGATACAATTCATTCTGTACGAAGATGGAGATAATAAGAGATGAATGACTGTCACCAAATTTGACGGTGGTTGTGTTGTTACTTTTATAAATTTTTTTTATTGTTGAGTTTTATTTTTTATGCATAAAAATTATGTATCAGAAATTTTTATAAGTAAATTTTTTATGTAAATTCTTATATGTAAATATTAAAAACTTTTATTTAAATATTGTCAAAAAAACAAATTGTTTGAATCGTTGATTTTCATTAAAATACATTTTTTTTGAATTTGTAATTTTTTCGACATTATTTGCTGTTACGAGTTTTACTTTGTTTACAACGATAAACAAAATAAAATAATTAATTAATATGGGTTGTAAAGCTGCTAAATTATCAATAGTTGAGAAAAAAACAAAACAATCAATAAATTTACCATGTCCATGGATAATCGCTTTGCTAATCGGATTCATCGACTGCGTTGAACACATTCCGCGAGTGGTTAATTCGGATGCTGAGAAAATTCATGAGAAAATGTCGAAAGGAAAGAAAGATCCGATTTCGGTTAAAAAGACAGAACAAACTCCTCCAAAAGAGAATATAAACGTTCAATCGATAATCGCTGAAAAAGACGTACCCACTCAATGGTAATATTTCTCATATAGATCATGGATGACATGTTAGATTTTATTCCACCAGGATTCAAAAGCCAATTGTTTATAACCCGTATTGATCAATTCAAGAATACTTGCACAGCGTATCAGTCTTGAAGCATGTTGCAGATTAATTCGAGCAGTTACTTTCACAACGTCATTTGGTGATGTTAGAAGGCAGTAGGAGTGTGTGACCAATTGCACAAGATACTCATAAAAAGTAGATGTAAGACCTACTCCCCCATGAACTTTGAAAGAATACAGGCAACCGGTTGAAGCTGATGCAGGAAGATTTAACAACTCTTTGTGCTTCATTTTAACGAGAACATCTCAACCTGTTGTGAAAGTAGTCAAATCTTGAAACTGGATGTAAGTGTTACGAAAGTAAAACACCATTTTAGAATGCAAAAAGTTGATAAGCATGAAGTTTTTGAGAAGAAGAAAGAGCAGAGATCTTCAGAATCTCAAGATCATCAAGAACATACTTAATCACTTGTTCCGGAGTTTGACGAAGAAGACAGGAAATAAAACAACCCAAATAAACATAACCTTCATCAGCCTTTTTGTGTGGAATCGGTTAATCGTCAAGACATGTTTGATTGTTGTCATAATAGGGAAAGTCCATATAGGCACACTTTGAACTTCGGAACTCCATACCAGTGAGCTTGATATACTTCGAATTAGTATTAACCAAGGTTTGAAGAGCCAAGCTAGACGTGCCAAAGAAAACAAAGTCATCTGTATATGCCATACAGGAAATGGAAGTTTCACCCATCCGAACTCTATGAGGTGCACCGAACAGACCGAGCTTTTTTAAAATGGGGTTTATACCGAAATTGAAAAGAAGCGCTGAGAGGGGACAACCCTGTCAAATACCAACATTCACAGCAAGACGGTCAGTACTTTGACCTTTACAGACGATTGTAGTGTGACAGTTGCGATACAGTTCCCCAATGATATCAATAGAGTTTATATGAAGGCTCATTTTGTCAAGAACGAAAAGGATGTATTCAACAGAAATAATATCAAAAGCTGCCGCAATGTCCATGAAAGAAAGATGAAGCTCAGCTTTTATTTGATTCGCATAATAATGGATGATGTCACGAAGAAGAAAAGTGTGATCAGTACAACCATCCACAGGTCCAAAACTTTTCTGAAGAGGGTGGAGTAGGTTGTTCTCTTGTGTCTAATATTTAAGCTCTAGCAGAGGAGAGTTGTAAACAACTTGTACAAACATTCTTGAAGTGAAATTCCTCACCAGGAGGATGGAAGATGGTATTAACCGTTAGTTTTTAGTATCATAAGAGTGCTAAAAGTTTTCCAGTCAGTCGGGACAGTCTTGGTTTCCAAGATCATACGAAAGATTTTTCTCGTAAATTATCCCTTCAGGTAAAGAATAGAGGATATATTTGTAAGTGATACCACTTTGTCCAGTGGAAGACTTATCTCCACCTAGTATGGGATTTGTTACGTCTACAAGGATAAAATTCCAACTGAATTCTTCCTGATTGATTTTTAGATTCATCGTATGTTTTCCATAACTTTTGATTTGACTTAATTTGCGGTAAAAAGTGAAGTATTTGAATTAAAGTATGTATTAAGATTAACTTAACGGAACGGAATAATTGAAAAAAAAATGGAACCTGTGTCAACTAAAAAAATATATGTACAGTTTTGTGGTTGCACCATGAATGTGGTTTGTTTGTCAGCTATCCATGATGCTGAGGGTAGTGACTGTGTTTAAATTATTGAGATTGCATGGGCAACGGCATGCTTGATCTTCGAATTTTTCGTGGTATCAGCTTAAATGGTTTTTGTTATCGTTTACTGTAGTGTTTGTGCTAGTTTTTCTTTCAATCGTTTTTTTGTTTATTGGTTGAGTTATTTGTTATTATTTATAGGTTGTTTAGTCTTTTTTCTAGATTTTTGAATTGATTGATAAATCTTTCGGGTTGTTTGTTTATTTCTGTTAGTATATTTTGATTTTCACTGGATTTATTTTTGTTATAGATGTGATTTATTTCATAATTTGTTTCTGTGTATATTTCGTCGACAAGTGCTGGTAATTCTTCTCCAAATTATGTTTTTGTTGTTGCTAATTCTATCCTAATGTTATCTGGTAGTGATCTTAAAAAGAAAGTTTTGTGATTTCCGAGGTTTCCTCAATTTGATTTAGTTTTAGTTTTAAGCTTCTATATAGTTCTGAGGGTTTTCGATCGCCCAAATGTTTATCTTCAATACACTTATTTAGGATATTTTTGTTTGTATTTGTAAATTGTTCATTCAATGTGTTTCTTAGGAAGTCGAGTTGTTTTTTTTTATTTTTTTAGCTTTTCAATTTCATTAGTTATTTGTTTAATTATTTTTACTGTTAATTTATTTATACTACCCAAATTCATATGTATTCGGACACGTAAAATAATTCTTATTAAACATTTTAAATTATAAATAATATATACCTAATTGTATTATAGATGAATTAATTTGATATTTTACGATAATCTAAATATAGTTCTAAAATAATTTGAAGAAATCAAATAAAAAAGTTAACAAATAAAAATTTTATTCGCATTTAAAAAATTGTTCTCAAATTCAAAAGAATTTGGACATCTGATTTTCAATTCAAAAGAATTTGGACACTTTATAAAAATTATGATATAAATGTAGTCAATGAATTATTTTACATTCAATATGGATTATTAGTAAAAACACATGTAGTTATTATTGTTTAAATATTTCAGTCGATTAAATTTTCGTTATTTTTAAAATATAGTTCGTGGAAAAAAGATGCATACGGAAATGCGTGAGAAAATATTATTTCATCCTCATCAAGAGAATCAACACTAGCACAGCATTCTCCAGGATATCAAGTCATATCTGCCCATTCGACGAGCGGGCGAGCTTCGAAAAGGTTTTAATAGTGACAAGTCATGAGTTCATTGGACACAGAAGGTGCAGGTGTAAAAAGCATGTGTACCATTGTATCGGGATTCCATAAGATAGTCAATACAATTTTTTGAAATTACCCCTCTTTAAGGACTCTTTTATCTCAATTTTTTTAAAGTCCTGATTTTTTTTCATAAGTTTTAATACATTTAATACTGTTTACCTCAAAATCGTTTAACTCGAATTATTGTTGATCTCAAATCCTTTATCTAGACACAAACACAAATAAATCGTACATTTTAGATTGTTTTTTTATCATTGAGTTTTTTTATAAAAATAAATGTTATAAAAATGTTAATTGAATATTAAATCTAGACTTAATTCAGAATATTTTGGATCCATTATTATAATATTGTAAATGTTATCTTAGTATAGTAAAAATAATATAGATATAAATATAGTTATTTATCCTTACACCTCCCTTCTTTAAAAGGCTTAAGCCATTCTATATTTCTCTGAATTATTCGACCTGTTTTATTCCGAATTTCAACACAACGATCATGGTCATTACGAATAATTTCATACGGTCCTTCATAACGGTCTGATCCTTTCTGCCTATTGTCTATTTTCACTAGTACCCAGTCACCGACCCGGAAATGCCGTTTTGTTAACGTTACATTAGGTTT
>MQRK01242488.1:0-18082 GCA_001938485.1 Girardia tigrina | reverse complement strand
CAATTCATTGAGGTCTTGAATTAACGATGTAGGACGTTTAAATGCCTTCCGCAATCTGTCGGAGAAATCTGAGATTTTGTAATCCACCGCTTCGTAAGTGGCAAGCATATCTCTACTTATAAATGCCTTGACCATTGTCGCTTGGATGGCTTCATTGATTTGGGCAACTTCAAAAAATCTTCGACATTCGGATATAAAATCTTCAATATCCTGCGATCCATCGTAGCTTTTTGGAGCCAGATGGCCTATAACACTGGCCGTGGTCGCCATGTAAGAATTTCCCATCAATAATTAAAAGTCAAAATAAATTGCAAAATTTATTCTTATTTAAAAAATGCGCGTTTTTGTTTATTTAAACAAAAATCATCAAGAGACTTAATTCAGAATATTTTAGATCCATTATTATAATATTGTAAATGTTATCTTAGTATAGTAAAAATAATATAGATATAAATATAGTTATTTATCCTTACAACTACCAAATGCAAACTGCACTGCATGATGATTGCTGAGAAAGTGAAAATCCTGGAATATATAGCAAATAATAATCATGTAAGACAAAATGTCATTGCTTCTCATTTTGGCATACACTGGTACCCTTAATGGTTTGTTAAATAATAAAGACGAAATTCTATCATAATCCCAAATCCAATCTTCACAATGTAAGATAAAAGATCGTCCAATAAGCTTTCCAAACGTCGATCACAGTAAAAGCAATTTATGATCTGGAACTTTTTGCATTGCAACAGACCGAATCAATTCTTGATCATATCAGTGCAATTAAAGACTGGATCTTCAGTCAAAAGTACAACGAAGTGTATCAACGATTGATAACTTACTTTTTCCACAATTGCTAATTTTATAATATAACTGTTCTACGGTATCTTGTTTTTCTGTTATTTTTTGCCAAAATTCTAACGTTCAACCCTAGGATTACCAAGAAAAAAATAGTTGTCGACAATTTTTTCCACACTTGGTATTCCTATGATTAATAGTTAAACATCAGTATTTAGATTTTTTAAGCTGAATATTAATATTAAATATAAATTAAAACCAAAAAGAATATTTAATAGAAATTTAAAAAATAATGGCAAAATGTTATAATCCAGAACGCCATTAAACTCAAATTTTATTGTCGCAATATATTTCGGTGGATTTTCCACCATCTTCAGGCTGAATTAACAACAATTTCGCTGTCTTATATATAGCAAATTGATGATTATGCAAACATCTTGCATAATAACTAATTAAATATTTTCAACAAATTGGAAGAGAGACTTGTTTGGACATTAATGGACGGATTAAGTGATTTAATCAATAATGCTTCACAAGTAATTCTTTCCAAATAATTTTTAAAATTACTGCACAATATTTTAAAATTAATTGTTTTCACCTCCGATTTACAACCCTTCATATGTCCAGCAATATTACTTCCATTATCCAATCGTCCATGCTCTTGAATCCGTTTACAGAGATGACGAGACGTTTCTCCAATGTATGTAGCGTTGCACCCATTACACGAAAATTGATAAACCAGATTGGAACATAAACTTAAAGGAGTACGATATTTATTGCTGAACATACTTTGAATTTTGTAAGATTTAGAAATGATTTTTAAATTCAAATTTTTACTATCGATTGATTTTAAAATAGACGATTTAAATTTTTTGTAAGCTTCTGAATAAGGAACGATTAGCGTATATCCAATATTAGAATTTTCATTAGATAATTTATCGGGTTTTAATTCGCCTTTACCCTCATGTTCTTTATTCATTAATTTATCTATCGTCTCATTAGTTAGTTTCTCTAAAAATGATTTCGAATGTCCATTTTTCTGCAATAGTTCTGTTAGTTTATCTGTGCTTGCATCTGCCGTTTCGTATGTTGATGATAGAGACCAACACATAAATAACAAACCTTTTATCATACTTCTATTATACTTAGGTTCACAGAAGCTTTTAGTAGTAGTATATAGCCCTGTATCTGTTTTCTATAAATCTCTGTTTCGTAACGACTCACTTTTCTCTCAATTAACAAATTTAAAAATGGTAAAACACCGTTCTTCTCAAGTTCAACCGTGAAAACAATATTAGAATGAAGGGAATTCATATTATATAAAAACGGCAATATATTTTCACGCTCTTTAAATACCAGAAAAATATCATCAACTTATCGTTTATAAGCTAAAGGTCTAACACCCATGAACAAATGAATTTTATTTTCAATGTTAGATAGAAAAATGGATGCCAGTATTGGTGCCAAACGGGAACCCATTGCAACACCATCTACCTGTTTATACCAATTATCATTAAACAAAAAATGAACATTTGCTGTTGCAAAAGTAAGTAATTCACGAAAAGCAAACTCATCAAGACTATCATGCTCACCACCATTACATATCCAGAGATCACAACATAAATCAATTATTTCCATCAATGGGACATTGGTAAAAAGACTTGAAATGTCAAAAGAAACCATGAATTTCATTTTCATTACCCAAATCAAAGTTAGAAATAAATTCAACAAATTCAAAGCTATCCTTACACTAGAACTCAGAGGAAATCAAACGTTTTAATTTCGAATCCAAAAATTTTGCAATACAGTATTGAGATGTTTGAATCATGGATAAAACAGGTCTCATTGGAATCCCATCATTATGTACCTTAGGAAGACCATAAAGTTTAGCAGGCTGGGAACCAGTAGGACATAAAATTTTTTCTAACTTCTTATCCATGTGACCGTTTTTACAAAGTTTATTCAAAAGAGAACGTAGAAATTCATCATCTTTCAATGGTGGAAGTTTCCAATTTTTTCGAAAATTATCTAATTTTATGAATTGAGGACCTTCTAACACCCCATGAAGCTTATTAAGATAATCAGATTTATCCAAAACATCTAAGCCATTACTTTTATCAAATTTACAAACATTTATTTCTTTTTTCGGCAGGTTTTTTAAAATAGAAAAATCCCTGACACTGTTTCGGATTTTTGTTTAAATAATCTGATATACTCTTAAAAAGCGTGTACTCTTAAATACTTGAAGCTGCTCTTAGAAATGTAAGTGATGATTATTGCTTTCAATTGTGTAATGAATTTTCTGATAGTATTTTCGACAAATTAATTAATGATAAAGTTACTGCACAAAATAAAAAACTTAACAATTTAAGAAAATTATTTGGAATTTGTTATTTTAATGTAGAAAATACTGTTTTAAATTTAAGTAAAATTGTTTTATCTAAAGATGAATTGGATTTACTAAAATTTGGTCAAAAACATGGAATTCGAAAGAAATTAGATAGATTTAAGTTCCAATCGTCTATTGAATCCATGTATAATTATTATTTAAATTTTAATGAAGTAATTAATATTGATTTTGATAATTTTAAAAAGACGCTTTTTATGAGTACATCAGATTATTTAAACAAAAATCAGAAACAGTGTCATAGAGATTTTTCTATTTTAAAAAACCTGTCGAAAAAAGAAATTAATGTTTGTAAATTTGATAAAGGTAATGGCTTAGTTGTTTTGGATAAATCTGATTATCTTAATAATCTTCATGAAGTGTTAGTTCTCAATTCAAAAAATTAGATATTTTTCGAAAAAATTGGAAACTTTCACCAATATTTGAAATAATAAACTTTAAAATGTGTGATTTGGTTCGAAATATTTTGTCTCGAATTTCGCAAATCTCAAATTTTTTTATTAATCCCGAAGATTTTGAGATACGTGGAGTTGACGGTACAGCACTATGATAATGTATTATAATCAAATAAATGTTATTTAAACAATCAAGTAACTTATCTGTTTAATGTTTGATAATCTTTATTTAAAGTGTTCAAAATTAGAATAATTCTTCTAATAATTTTAACTTACAACCAAGAAGAACAATTTTAGATTTACATTATTCCATCTTTGTAATTACTAATTTTTAAAAGTCATTATATTATTTCATACCAAATGTTGTGTAATGGAAGATTTAAACTTATTCTTCTTGATGATTTTCAGGATGAAATCTTTTTTAAATCTATTTTTTAAAAATCATAGATCACAATGGGGGAAAAATGGAGAAGAATATTTCATTCTTTTTTTAATGGAGTTGATAATTTGAGAGAAAAGGAAAAGTGTCGTCCAATTCAAACATTTGTGAAAAATGATTTTAAAAATACAATTACGACAAATGAAGAAAACAAATTCACTGAACATCATTTTAGCTTTTCATCACACCATAAGGTTTCCAATATTCTTAATATAGAATTAGAAAATTATTGTCGAGAATGTAAATTGAAAGGAATACCATATTTTTTTAATATGTATATGAAACATAACAAACAGACGAGAAGTCCAATAGAAGATTGTTTACCGAAAGCAAAGCCATTTCGTTCGTTGTCAGACATATCGAACAGTCAATCACTGACAGAGATTAATTATGACAATTTCATTAATGAGACTAACCCAAAAATAAATACCATTCCAATCGAAGGTAACATTTCGAATTCTAATTTTTATTTATGGTATTTTCCTAAACAATGTAATTCTACTAATATAAGTTTATATTAATATTAATTAATATAAATTACGCAATTTGTTTCATTTTAGTAACGCCTATCAAAATAAATGAAAATACTCTTGAAATATCCAAAAGAAAAGAAACATTAGAGTTTAATGCAAAACATGAACTCAATCAAACTCATTGTTATGACTCTTCGTATATTAAATCTAATGAAGAGCAAATACCTGGTAAAAGCAATTGTACGTTATTCAAAATATTAACTAGAGTCGAAAATAGTTTCCAAACAGTTCTCCAAGCTTCACGGAGAAAACAATTACAATTTTCAAAACGATTTAGATCATGGAATCAGATCTTTTCCGGTGTCAAGCAGTTCGATTAATTCCACTCTAAACAAACAACAATTTGTACCAGTGATGAATATAGATCAGATCCATTTCCGACACTTCAGTGAACCTTCCATGTACACTGCGAAATCGATATATCCAAGTAAGAAATACTAAAAGCATATTCATATTATTATGTTTAATAAATAAAGCTGAAAATAAATAATTCTCGAAATGATAATTTATAAATTTGTCATAATTTTTCTAAATATTTGTTTGTATGTAATATTAAATTCCAATAGAAAATTTCTATAAAATTTTCTTCTATTCTACCATGAAATCGGGAATTTGTTTCTCGGCAGCACCAACGCAAAGAATTATGTCTGTTGATGATTCGTTGCGTGGAATCTATTTACTAACACACATGTGTATATACATGTATATCTGTGTGTGACCGCATCGTTTTAGTGTCTGATTTTCATTCTTGAATAAGAAATCGAAAATAAACTTACTCAAAAAATCTTTATAGAATCAATATGAACACGTGATTGAAAAATTTCTATTTCGATAATCTATGATTAGAAGGACAAAAAAGTAAATAACAAAAGCACACCTGACAAAATTCGTGTTGGAGTTCATTAAAATTTCCATTGTTAGCCAAGCAAAAATACGTTCTGTGTGCTGTAGGTTGGTATGTCTTGACTATTCAGATTAAATAATAACTTGGTTACAGTCAGTTTTCAACTGAAATAATATATATAATATTTCAGTAATTATTATGAACATTAATGTCACGTTTTTATCGATTGTTTTTTTTCCACAGTAAATTCCATTTATTCTATTGGATCTAATATTAATTCTGGAACCAATCCTACACAAATTGACGTAAGATTATTTGTTTTTATTTTCCAAAAAATTAATTTTTAACAATTTAAATTGTTTAAAAAATTTAATTAAATGGAATGTTTATTTATCAACGAAGATGGATAATTACTTATTTAAAATTGGTTTATTGCCAACCAATTATATTCGCTGATTATTTAATGTAAATGAAAATGAATTGTTAATTTTTTAACTTATACTTTACAACATTTGGTAAATAACTTTTAAAAAAAATACAATTTCTTTGCCAAATAATAACTGTTGAAAAGATCTAAAATACAAAAATGTTCATTATTAATGAAAATAATAAATAAGTCAGTTTGTTTTATCGCACTAAATATTTGATGCACACAGTCGATAAAATTCAAAAGAATTAATCTCTGAGAATAAATGCGCTTGACGGACGACTTCTAGGATGAATTTTGGTATTGTATTTGTACAAATGTGAGGATTTATTTATTTATTTAATATTTTTACAATTCGCATTGATTGAAATTATTTTTTGAATTTGATCGATTTGGTGTTGTAGAGTTGATTCCTTGTTGGATTGTTTGAATATCTATTAATGGAATTTTGAACCCAGTCCTACACGAATTCATATCTCATTTTTATTGTTTATTTATTAGCAATTAAATAATTTTATTGATTGATTATTGAAGATTATTTATAATTTAAAAATGTATTTATTATTTCATAATTACATCAGTGTCAAACGATTTGTCTCATAAATCCCCTTAGATTTCTGTTCCCATAAAATCTTTTATGAAAGGACTGTCGGAAAATCGATTATTAAGTTGAAAATGTTATTAAAATCATTTATATCATCTCTAAACATTACTAATAACGCTGACTCATATAATTCTTTAAAAATCACCAATCTTTTATCAGTAAATAATAAAATATCCATGGAAATTATTTGTAAACCATGCTTCTCTTGGCAACAGTTAAACTTTTAGAAAATATGTTCCTAAATACAAATATAAATACTTGTATTTCTTTTATTTTTCCATTAAAATGTACTAAAAAAATATTTTAAATAAAAAAAGTTTGTTTAACACTGATATAGGCCATCACGTCCACTGTTTATCGCTATAATCTAAATATAAAAATCATTTAATAAATCGTCAACAATTGTGTTGTGTAAAATATTCGGTCAGAGAATCTGTTCCTACATTTCATCTATTGAACTATCACTGCCGATTGATTTGTGTATGATCTGTAATGAATTTGAAAATTCTATGTTGAAAAAGCTTAATTTTCATATTTTATCGAACGGAAATTCATTTTCTTAAATTAAATTTTTTTAAACAATTATTTTAATGTAAAATTATTTTAATAGAAAAGCTTTATGTAGTTGGTATCTATTTTACAATCTATAAAGAAATTTTCTGGGAAACTAAATGGAATATTGAATTTTTTATTTTAATTTGTGTATTGTTTATTCATTTCTTTTATCATTTGATGCGTGGTGAAAAACGTTTTTTTTGATACAACAAAATATAAATAAATCGTTTCCATAGATAGAATTTCTGCATAATCTATTTTCAATTATAATAATACACCCACCTATTTTTTTGAAAATTTATTAATCATTTCCTTCCCATTAAATCATTTGAATTATTAACGAGAGTGCTTTAAATTTTTTTAAATAGAAAGCAAAATGCTTTTAGAGAAAATTATTTCAATCAGATTAATTTTTACAAAGCGAAATGTGAATCAATCAATTCGAAAATCGATACTGAAATGGTTAAAATATTCTGTGAAAGATTCGAAAGATTTAACGACAAATAGAATTCGACAAACGAAAACAGGATCGCTGTTATTTTTCATTCATTTCTCAATAAATAGACCCAGCAATTCATCCACAGAATTTCCTTGTGCAACCCTGCTATCTCCGTTCGATTCTCCGGGCGACCTGAGGATCGGGCGGAACATTGGTTTGTATTCGAAAATAATAATTTGGAAACAGCTGCATGCCACTTGCTAGTCTCGCGCCCCACAGGTTCGAAACCACTGGCTTAATGTTTAAAACTTTGTTAATACAATTAACTTAATAGTCACTTAATTCTTAGATTGATGTTCTAGTGGGTGTTAAACCTATATAATCTTTAGAGGATCCACCCAAACCAAAAACTCGATAGGTGAGCTTCTGTGTCCCTGTAATAAATGACCAGTTGTGGACTGATGTCCTGGGGTTTTGCATACCTTTGGTTGTGTTAGTTGATTTAACATAGCCACGAAAGGCGCATTTTTTCCATTTTGTATTCAAACATTAAATATTAAAAATTTTTAAATATTATAATGAAATTATTAATTTTGTTAAAAAAGTTTAAATTATTTTTTTCAAACCGATTAAAAAGTTTGAAAAAAAATTTTTGAAATAATCTTTTTAATCGTTTTTTATCAAATTATTACTTCGATTAATTAAAAGTTAAAAAAATGAAAATCATTAATTTAATTTCTAAAAATCTGTAAAATAATCATGGAACCATAAAATTAGTCTAATTGTATAAAATAGAAATGAAAAATTATAAAATGTAGAATTTTTAAGGTGTTTATTTAAAAACTAGAATCAAAAACATTTTTATTTTAATAATAGGATTCTTTTAGATTATTTAAAAATAGTAATGTCCCCTTATTCAAATCTGATAAAAATGTTCCATCCACAGTTATAATTTTTCCTATTTTTTGAAAAAATAACTTTGTAGCATTCCGGGACATAAAAGCACTTAAAATACCCATTCTCCAATTCCAAAGCATGATGTACACAAGTTAAATAGAATTTTGAAATTAAAGAGTTGACATATGATTCTGGCAAAATAATCTTAGCAATCTTCTGTTTTTCAATTGCTTTATACATGGGGATATAACTAACTTCGACATTATTCTCGCGCCTTCAATGGTTAATAGCTTCCTTTGGTGTAACAGTTAATAAATCTACTTTATTCAATTCCGATTTAATTACACCACTTAAAAACTTGTCATTGACTTCATCATTACATGTGGGAATCATATTGCACCTTGTAATAACACAAGAATTAATGATTTCCTTAAAGCACTCATTTATATTAAAACTGCATCCAAGCCTCATTTATTCTTTATTTCGCGGCTCTTTATATTATTGCATATTTGCCTTATGCCATATTTTTTAAAAAAAATTAGAGTAATATTTATTTTAAATCTTAATTATTCAATTTTCCTAATATTTTCCTAATATAAAAAGATAAATAATGATATCAAGAAATTATTTTTCTTTGTGTATATATATGACTAACTATATTTCTTTAATATACACTTTTGGAAAAAAATAAAGTCAAATAAAAAATAAAAATTTGAAATAAAAAGCCAGAAATTAATTTATGTAATAATTTTATTAAGCTAGATTTTCTATAAAACTTAATCAGATTCATACATTCCTATCAGTCGTAAAATTTTTTATCAGCATCAGTATATTTACATTTTTTATTTGGAATCCATTCAACGCACTATTTAATGCAGAATCATTGTACGCTTGAATTGCTATTAATGTATTTAAAAGTCAGTATACATCAACATGGCCGTTTTAAGGTCATCGTAGGCCCTAGGTACTCTTGCATTCGTAGGCCCCAGCTAAATCAATGGTAACCAACCGGACGTCAACTCTACAATTAAAGTTAGGCTAATTTTAAAAGTCACTAAAGATAAAAATTAATTATTCACATTGATTCCTGACGTGAAAATGACGTGATGTTTATTCATGATTCATGAACTTTTTATTTTTAATCTCTATTTTCTTTTTTGATACTTATTGACAATTTTATTATATCCGGTTTTAAGAATTTTCGTCTTAAAAGAAAATTTTAAAAATTAAAAATAAACATTTATTGAATAACTTAATAATATTATTTTTAATAACTCACGGCTTTAACAATAGTTTTTAAATTAATTAATCAATTAAAAAATCAATGCCATGCCTGATGGATACCAGAGAAAACACGAGTCTGGATGTGAGAAACGAAAGAGAAAAGACGAGAAAGATGAGGCATTAAAAAAGATGAAGGGTTCTATGCTCAAATTTATGAAGAAAGATACGAATTGCATTAATCACGTTAATGACACTTCACAAAGTTCATCGACTTCACCCACTTCCTCTGTCACAACGATTGAATTTGACACAACCAATATATTAATTTCAGAAATCTTGCCAACGGAAACTGATAAACAAAGTGAAGCAAGTGCTACAAATGAAGCGGTATGTCAGACTACTGCTAATCAGTCTGATCCTGAACTAATAGATACAGTTGTAGAAGAAAAAGATATCAATTTGAAGCTTAATAATGAATATAATGATGCAGCTGAATGGAAGATAACTGCAGATCTCATAACTTTTTATGCAGAAAATATCCCGTCTCAAAATTTAGAATCAGATTTTCAATTAAAAGGCAGACAATTTGGGGACAAGATAAGATATGCACGCAAAGAATATTTTGTTAGAAAATTGACAAATGGAGAAATTATCAGCAGGGATTGGCTTATTTATTCTCATTCAACTGGTAAATTATTTTGTTATGTTTGCAAACTATTTGGTTCAAATGCTGGCAGTGCCAATGAATGTTATAATCAGTTTAAAACTGGTTTCGATGACTGGAAAAATGCCATTGCAAGGATTACATCACATGAGAAGTCGAAAAACCATATTGCTGCTTTGTTAATGATGTTGCACAGCCAGAAGAACACCAAAATTAATGCAGAACTTCAAAAGGAGTAGACAAAATTGTGCAAATACTGGACTAAAGTCCTGAAGAGAATCATTGCAGTGGTCAAATTATACATCACAAAGCTCTCGGACAGCGTCTGCGGCTTTGGTGCCTCGATTATACGCAAACAATAGATGGTGTCGGAAATGCTCATTTTTGTCGACTTGACACTCCATTTCAATGGTCTAAAAATCGACAAAAATTAATCTGAATAAAAAAACAAAATACACCATTTTTTAGAGCAAAACAATAGCTTTCAAATAACATAATATTACATCAAAAAATTTGATTTAAATTGATTAAAAATTCAAAATACGGCGGAATTTATTCCTCAACCTAATATTTCTGTGTAACATGGCCACAATTTTATCTATCCATGTTCTATAATCATAGTCTAAAAAGTAATCCACTTGGATTTTTCCTCTTGGTGCAAAATTAATAATAATATCCCAAGCTTCTGAGTCTTTATTAACAGGAACAAGTGAGAGTGCACTGATATACTTTACAGAGGTTTTGAATTATTCAGAAGCCACATAAAGATTTTGCAATCCTAGCCCCTTTACTTTTCTCCATTTTGCTTGTCCAAAAAGCACGTATAGTTGCATCGGGGAAATGATGCGTCAAGGAGTTAAAGGCAGCGCATTCAAAGTCGATCATAATCTCCCTTGGATTTAATATTATATTGTGGTCATTCAGTTTTTCCTTTATTTTGTTAATTAAAAGTAAATATATTGTCTCATTTTTATATGAAAAAAATAAGTCGAATGAAGTTTTACCTGGAAGCAAAGAATAATATAATGGAAAAACTTTACCACAAAAAAAGAATGAATCACATATAATAGAAAAAAATCATTAGGGGCCGCATGAAAGGTATCATTCAAATAAATAATTTGGTTGGTCTTAAAATTCTTTGGACGAACTGCAAATCACAAAAACCAACACTCTCCCTTCCTTTGATAGTTCATCAACCAATACAAAATTATCTCCATTATTAGTTGTTAAATATCTTGAATCAAGATCTGTACCAATATCAAAATTCGAAGTAATAGGATAATTTATGTGTTTTTGATTATAATTGAAATGCTTCATTCCTTCAGAATTTTGAACTTCCTCAAGCAAAATGTTATCCTTGCGGAAATTTGAAGGACAGATCGTTGCGCAGCTTGATATAATTGACCAGCCGATATAAACTGATTCTGTCTAAAACTTTCAATGATTTTGGTCCTTACCTCATTGGTTAATTTACTCAAGTATTGAGATTGATGCTTTGTGCTTGTCTGTAAGTTTGATATGGATTTCTTCAGGCGTTACAGCACGAACATTACACTCAATGGAATAACTACGACCGTTTTTGTTGTATTTTATTCTGAAGACCTTCTTATGAATAACATTATATATATATATATATATAAGCGGGAATATGAAGTAATATGAATATGGTATAATGGGAAGTGACCTTTATTTCGTTGTGGGACTTTCAAACTTACGCTCTTTAACGCCGATGATTTCAAAAACATGTCAACTAACTCATGGATAGAATTGAACATTCTTCCTATTGGAAACTTCAGTTCTAGTTGCTTTACCATTACACTCCTTATATTTTCTTGTTAAGCATGCATTTTATTAAAAAAAATCAAATTTTATATTTTAAATAAATTTAATTTTAATTCTATTTTTTTAAATAAAAATTTTACAATTCTTTTTTTTAATAAAAATCTTTTAAATTTTATTTTTTAAATAAAATTTTTTTCGATTCTACTACTTAAATAAACGATAAAAAATTATATTTTTAAAATTTTTCACATAGAATATTTTTTAAAGAATTATTCTAACATATTGAATTGAGCTCGATATCAACTGACGAAAGTTAAGTTGAAAGTTTTCCGAAAGACAACTTGAATTGTTATAATAATAAGTGTTGTAAAATCATATTAGTATTCTTAATAGCAATAATTAACCCTTACCATACCGCTATGTAACAAAATGAGACAAAACAATTTCAAGTCATTATAATTCCATATACACTACGTTTATTTACCTACTTTTACAAACGCATATATATTTACGAGGAGGAATGCAAATATTCGTAAAAACACTGACCGGAAAGACAAAACTCTTGAAGTAGAATCGAGTGACACAATCGAAAATGTAATATATATATATATATATATATATTGACCCATAGATGACTATCAGACATTATAATTTTTTTTAGTTTCTGTCTTTAAATAGATACAAATTGGCAACCGGTACGTAACAAAATGTTATAATGGAAAAAAGGCATTCTTTCTGTAATGTATGATGTAATTTTATAACCCCGGTTCACAAAAATAGCAAGGAATGGAATCTAATAGAATTGTTTACCCCAAAATATTTTTACAATTACACATACTGTTACACACACATGCGCATACATACATACACATACAGTATTGAGAAAAGATAGGAGAGCGATATAGTCCTTTAACAGTCGAGGCACAGACAAACCTTAATGACACGTCGATGAGTTGAATAGATGAATGAATTGCATTTGTTACATGCGGAGCGATCATTTTCGAGGGTAAGTTGCATCGATCTATGCTTTGATCTCCTGTAATTTGTTGCTGAACAGGTTAAAATCCAAATAACTCTGGTAACTAAATCGATTTTGAAAGTTTCATTTTCATTTGTCTTTTTTCCGCAAATGGTCGAGCCATGTCACAACTGAGTTGACGAAAAAAGTGCTTTCGAACATTATGTTATAATAATAAGTGTTGTAAAATCATATTAGTATTCTTAATAGCAATAATTAACCCTTACCATACCGCTATGTATGGTAATATAACATATAATCGAAATATAACATACTATCGAGTATGTTGTAAAAAATGAGTGGTATCCATCGGGCAGTTTTACGTATACAGGAAAATCGTGCCACAGTCTCATCCATTTGATCTACACCACCTTTTCTATCATAATAATCGAGTATCATTTGGGATCTTTGAAGAGTGTTATTGGGAGCAATAGCACCTTTTCTATGAAAGGAACTAAATAAAATGACGACTCGATTGCGGGCAGAAGTGTAGGAGACGAGAGCAATTTTAAAAGAATGTTCATAGAAAAATGTGGATGATAAAACTTTTCGTTTTGAGTAAAATTTTGGGAACATCTTTCCTTTGTTTTCGAAGAGTTCCCAAGATGGTCAGGCCATTGTTTAACAATTCTTTGGCTAAAGTATGGAACGTGAAGAAGTTATCCGTAATGATTTTCTTATTGGTTTTGAAGTAGGGAATTCAAAATTCCATAACAACAATTGTAAACAATGTGTGGGTTATCGTTGATGATGTATCTCATCAATTCGGTGACAATACTTCTCTTCTATTATGATTTCATCAGTATCTTGTAAGTTACAGTAGACCAAAAACAGTTTACATTACCTTTTTAGGTGCAATTGTATTTATGGAAAGTGTTTTGATGCTTCACCTCGATCATTCATTTTTCGGAACTTTCTCGGTTGAATATAGAGCTTATTTTTTAATTATTTATCACAATGCGTTCAATTAAAAAATAATTTTTTATACGGAAGATACACCAAAGTAATACATTATACGACTTTTGTCATTACATCGATTTTTCAAGCTTTTCCGACTTCCCTTCTAAATAATTTGACGAAGATATTAACTGAAATAATAAATTAACTGTTATTTAATTATTTTATTTAAAAACAAATAATAATGTAAATTTTAAATTTAAATAAAGTTTAAATCATCGTTTGGTTCTATTTCATTTTGAAATAATTTACTTATCAACATTGTCAAACTAATTAATTAATATTTCACTGCATATTATCATTCGCTGGCGTTTTATTTGGCTCTGAATATTTTGTTCTATTTCATTTTGAATTTCCGTTGATCTCAATGAGGACTGAATCCATATTTTCACTCGATCCCAACAAGATGTTTTGCAATTTTTGCCTGGTTTCAGCAGTTGCAAATTCATCCAGTTAGTTATATAATTACCGCTGACTACTTCCGGTTTTTCTGTGGTCATTGAAGTAACTGATTAGGTTTTATGATGTCAGATCATTGAGATCAATAAAAGTCCGACAATGGTGGGTATTTGCATCAAGCAAATATATATAAAATAGCTCCTCGAGAGGAAATGGTTCACTGATACCAAATTTACATATCATCGAAAAATCTATAAACCTCATTTTTCGAATTTGTTTATGTCACTAAACAAATACATAAGTTCATTAGTATGAAAATTTAATATTGTTTGAGGTGCATTTTTAAATCATAATTATTTTAATTTAAGTATGAAAATAGAAAAATGAATTTTTTTAAAGAAATTTTTCGAGCGTTTGGCACTTTTTGTTATCTTTCCTTGTGTTTTGAAAAGGTTTTTTTGTATCAAATTTTTCAGATTTTTATGCTTTCAATTAATCAAGTTCATTCGAAAATTTGAGATTTTTGAATTTTTTAGAGGTGCTTCTTGATATCATTTTTGTGAATGAGCTACTTTTAAATGTTTGGAATATGTTATTTTCGTATTGTAATTTACTTTGGTTCCCATGATCATGGCTCGATAAGCAAACAACGTTTTCTAAATGAATATATCTGTTCAAAATATTGCCATGTAGGGTACTCTGATTTTGGATTATAATGAAATTGAATATTTATCTGTTATTATGAAACTGCTATTACATTTATTACACGAAATATCTGCTCCTCGTTTCTTTCTCAATGACATTTTGCTTGACCAATTACAATTTGTCTATTGAATTTTAGCTTAGAGATTTAACAAAATTTTAAACGGAATTTTTATTATTTTAATATTATACCATCTGGTAACTGTAACAAGTTTTTTATTTTGTTTGTGATAAATTCTTACAATTTAAAAAATTTGGTTAGCAATTTTATAACATTATTTAATGTATTTTTAAATAATAGATATTGTTATATTTGAATTAAGGTAAAAGTTTTATTTTTGTTAGCGTATATGAAGATACAGTTTACTTTTAAACTTTTAATAATGAATGATAATATTACTTTTTGTGTTGAAAGCAATTCAATAGTTAGATGCAACTGCCTCTGTCAGATAATAAGATAGTGTATGATTATTTCAAATTTTTTGCTGCATTTGCAACTTTTGCAACTTTTTTTTATAATGCAACTTTTCTAAAACTTGTTTAAATAATGGTAATTAATTAGTAAATAACCATTTAAATTTATTACAATTTCATTAATTTAAAAAGGTAAGTTTAAATTCAAACATATTTTGTATTACTTGATGTTTTCATAGAACCACAATGGCCAAAAATTTAAAATCGAAAGCTAAATTATACATGAAAGAATGTCCAAAATATTTCATTGCAACACCTAATAATGATTTATTTTGTTTATGCTGCAATGCTGTTATTAATCACGAGAGACGTTCGACAGTTATGTAACACATTAAATCTGATAAACACCAAAAGTCAATACTCGTCAATCAAAAATCGAGACAAACATTTATCGACCGAAATGTATGTGAAAATCAAAATTGGTTTAATTACAAAACTGCACATGCATTTTTATCTGCCGACATTCCTCTTTATAAAGTGAATAATCCTGTATTGAAATCACTTTTTGAGTATTTGGAAAAACCGTTGCCATCTGAGTCAGCATTACGATTCATTGTTTCTACAGTTGTATAGGACAAATTGAACAAAGTAGAGGAGAAAATCTTTCAAAAAGATATCTTTTTAATAATAGACGAATTTGAGATATCGGTAAAACAAATATTTAATACTTTAATAGGAATTATTACGGAACCCGAGAAAACATATTTGTTAGACTGTCGTATTTGCGATGCCAGTGTTAATCAGCAGTACGTTATCCAACTTGTTGATGACCTTTTAAGAAACTTTTCAATCAATTGAGAAAATTTTTCACTTCTTATTTCAGATGCTGCTTCATATATGACAGCCGCGGGAAACACTCTTAAGTTGTTATATTCAAAACTATTTCATGTTACATGTGTGTCGCATTTATTTCACAATTGTGCAATGAAAGAATTCGATCTAAATTTGATTCGGTTGATAATTTAATTTCTCGTTTAAAAGCAGCTACGATCAAAAACAAGGAAAGAAAGTTACTTTTTCGTGATATTGGATTTCCACCTACATCAGTGATTACCAGATGGGCATCTTGGCTTAAAGTGGCAATTTCTTATGCCGATAATTGGCCTAAAATTAGATTAATCATAGGTGAATTTACAAGGGATGATTTGATTGTAACAGGAGCAAAGGACTCATTAAAAAAAGAGTCTTTAAATTCTGATTTACTTCAGATTAAGAGAGATTATGAAAATCTAATAACATTGAGAATTCAGAAAGAACTACATATTCTATTTCAAACGCATATCAAGATTTGCAGAATATACAGTTTGGAGAAGATTTATGTGATTTATCATCTTACGTCAAAAAAAGGTTAATGAAAAATAAGGATATTTACAATATCATGAATTTAACTAAAAATGACATATCTTCATGCCAATATGTTTTTTTGCAGAAATGTCAAGCCTCTTCAGGATCAGTTGAAAGAAGCTTTTCAATGCTAAAAAACCTATTATCTACAAATCGACCAATTAACGCTGAAAATATTTTGAAATATTTTATCACATATTATTAGGTGTACAAGTATGAAATGCGGATTAAATTTTGAAAAGAAGTACGTTAAAAACAAAAGAACGATAAAAAAAGCTTTATTCAAAATATTCTCCATTACTAATGATACATTTGTCCCATCTATATCTCAAATTGTGGATACCTCGCCAGTAAGTCTTCCTTTTTTTCCATGAACCATTCATCGACCCATTTTTGCCCATTTTCGTAAGAATCAAAGCGCTGCTGAGCAAGTGCGTGATCCATCGATGCAAACAAATGGTAATCTGAAGGAGCCAAGTTTCGTTTAGGATTATCAAAATAAATCCACTTTTCGTCCCCAGTAACGATGCGATGGAAAAATGACTTCTTTTTGTATCGTGCAAAAATTAATTAAATTAATTAATTGTTATTATTAGGTTGTCGTAAAAGTTCCCGGTCAATAATGAAAATACAATTTTTTTTCAAATTTCCTTTTGGCATTATTTATTTGATATTGATATATATCGATTTATTTATTGCATTTTATGAACTACGAGATTGCAAAGCTTGAAATCCGTGTGTTGCTGCGTCTCTATTGGAAGAAAGGCTTGACAACATGAGATGCTGCCAAGGCAATTTTCAAAGTGGAAGTTACACAAACGGTCGGAAAAAGTACGGCAATTGATTAATTCAAGCGTTTCAATAAAGTCAACTTTGTAACTTGTATGACAGTCCTCGTTCTGGACGACCAACAAAATTGGATAACGATGACTTGCAAGCAGAGTTGGACATGAAGCCTTCGTCAAGCACTCGCGATTTGGCGTTTAAGCTTGGAGTTGGCAAGTCAACCAACATTGACATTTGAAGCAGCTCTTTTTTTTTTACGACTCTCCATCTGCCTATCATTCAATTGATATGGTACCCATCGGCCGATCTTATGAATCTTTCCAATCTGCCTGAGGCGATTGCTAACAGCTTGTTGAGTAACACTTAATTGCTCTGCCAGTTGGTTTTGTGTTTGCGA